>CM067315.1:34373558-34521058 GCA_034231615.1 Meghimatium bilineatum | reverse complement strand
ATTTCAACTACCACCAAAACAATAATTACTACCATCATCACCACCACAAATATTATTATTACTATTTCTACTATTACTACTACAACAACTACTACAACAACTACTACTACAACTACTACTACAACTACTACTACAACTACTGCAAGTGCTAATTCGTCACTGTTACTACTGTGTTATGTGGTATATAAACATGTACTATTCTTTCGATGGTTTTTTTTCCTGGGGAAGGCTAAATACACTGTGCCACTAGAGACAGGGTAGCACAGTCTACTGGCTGCACAGTCCAGTCCATTTCTTCATTTTATGTCTTAAAGTAAACTGTTGTTAATGCATACAGGTTGTACTCAATTCCCTCTCACCCGTTTAGTTATTACCACCACCACCACCATCATCATCATCCACTCTTCAAGTTAGTACTTACTTAAGTATCATATACACTCATATATATCGTAAATAACGTTGAGGAATCGACCCAAGTCTCATCCAGGTCTGTCCTGGATTAAGCGAGATTACCACTGGTTACTGACTTGATTTCATGAGTGAATGTGCAATCAGGGCACATGATAATCAGGGGTTAACACTCTTGCCATTTCCTGACCTTATCTTTCCATTTATTGATACGCTTATCGATCCCATGTATAAAACAATTCAGATATTCAAAGCCCGATTTCTTTCTTGGGCCGGTTTGTTTCACATCAGTCAGTTCCTCTTCTGCCAAGTTTGGCACATAGGGCGGATGTCATAGTTCTCCATGCCTGTCGGTCAGTTACTAGGGATTGCAGGTCTTGTGCATTTATGCCTGTTGATTTTAATTAATTCATAACAGTTCTTCTGAGCATTGTTTTTGGTTTTCCCTGTTTTCTTTTCCCAACTGGTGTCCACATGAAGGCATGTGAAGGTTTCACATGCACAAATTTATACAGTTCTACATCCACAAACGCACGTATTCAGTAGGACATCCACACATGCACACCTCCATTGCAACATCCACACATTAATTCCCCCAGTAGAACATACACATCGTCTTCGGCAGTGCATCTAATAATCAACTCCTCCAGTAGGACATTCACACATCAACGTCTTCAGCAGTACATCAACACATGAACGTCTTCAGAAGTACATTCACACATCAACGTCTTCAGTAGTATATCAACTCCTCACGTAGCACACTCACACATTAACTCTCCAGTAGGAAATTCACACATCTACTCCTCACGTAGCACACTCACACATTAACTTTCCAGTATAACATAAACACATCCACACCTTCAGTAAAACATCCACATTTCCGTTTGCACAAAGATTAATTTATTCATGCATTGTCTGTCTGTCTGTCTCTATTTGTCTCGCTAAGTTTCTGTCAGTGCCTTTGTCTATCTCTCTGTCAGTATGTGTGCTTTCTTGCATGCATGTCTGCCTATCTGTATATGAATCTTACTTGTTTGTGTCTGTCTGCACGGATGCCTGCTTGTTGATTAGTTTGTATAACCATCTGTCTGCGCGTCCCTGGCCGCTATTCTAATCTGTGTGTGTCGTATGTCCGTCAGTTTGTAATTCTATCTCTCTGCCCATTCGTCTTCCTGTCTAATATATGTGTGTCTAGTATCGGTCAGTTTACATGTCCATCTCTCTGTCCGTTCGTCCACCTGTCTAATATATGTGTGTCGAGTATCGGTCAGTTTACATGTCCATCTCTCTGTCCGTTCGTCCACCTGTCTAATATATGTGTGTCGAGTGTCGATCAGTCTGCATGTGTGCATTTCTGCGACTTTACATCAATGGCTACGTCCCATTCGATGTAAATTTGCTAATTAATTCATCCATCATCAATTCACCTATCCATCAGTTCATCAATTAACCCAATCATCAATTCACCCAATTATTCATTTATTCAATCATAAATTCAGCCAATCATTCAATTAACCCAATCATCAATTCACATCAACAAAATCCAGACCCTGAAGAACATCAATTGACAAATAAACCAGCTATCCACCTACTACGGCGGCGCAGAAGTCACCCCCCCCCCCCAATGGATACTTGGCCATAAGGGCTGATGCGAAACGAAACGGCTGAAAAACTATTTAAGAGAGACGCTGCCGCTGCGCAGTTTCCCTAAAAATCTCCATACAAACATGCAAACAAATCCTAAGAAACAACTACAGACAAGAATGACTACGATAGTGGGCCAGCTCAAAGACTGGATGCTCACTATATGAACACCAACAGAAACCCAACGCAATGGGCCCTCTAAAAAATCTCCAGAGATCAAACCAGAGTCTCACATTTCCACTAAGAACAGGCCACGCCCCGGTTAATAAACACCTGAACAGAATAAATCCATTACACGAACCAAATTGCAGACACTGTAACGAACAAGAGGATGCAGTCGAACACCTGCTACTGCAGTGATTTTCATTTACAGCTCGAATAGGGCTCCTTAGCCATCTACGAACTCATAATCAAGGACATAACTAAAATTGAATTTTCATAAGTGGATGTAACAAATGGTCATCAACACTTGTGATGGACGAACAATACAACACTACTTCAGTGCCAAAAACTAACAGACACTCGACAAGAGCTACTACCACCGCTTCCAACAATACACAACACACTCTACACAACTGTACCACAGCTGAGGAGAACATGTGCATTCGCCAGAGGGTTATGGGCTGCCAGGAGCTGCTTGCTCACGGCAAAATGAATTAAATCATCATCATCATCACCTTTTCACATAATTATAGAAATTTACTCAATCATCAATTCATCAACTCAAATCATCAAAAACCAAGCATAAATTCATAAAATCATCGTTTCATTCAATTATCAATTCACCCAATCATCATTTCATCAAAAAATCAGTTCCCCCAATTATAATTCACCCGCTTGTAAATTAATTAAATCATCGAATCATCAATTCATCCAGTCATCAATTCATCCAGTCATCAATTCATCAAACTATATATTCATCCACTTATCAATTTCCACAATTATCAATTCATCCAATAGCCAATTCACCCACTTATAAAATTATCTAATCATCAATTCACCCACTTATCAATTCATCCTATCATATATTTATCCAATGATCAATTCACCCATTCATCCACCCATCACCTCATCTAATTATCAATTTCTTCAATCATGAACTCATCCAGCCATCAATACATCCAAACATCAACTCATCCAATTATTAATCCACCTGATTCACCCCCATATACTTGTCCGTCCCTACTACATCACATCCCACATTGGAATAAGACATTATTAGCTCAGTCCCAGATTTTGTAACCTGACTCAGTCCCAGATGTTGTAACCTGGCTCAGTCCCAGATGTTACCCTCATAAATACTCAATATCTTCCGTTATCTCACTCTAATGTTATATTTTACAAATGTCCCCGTTTTGTTCAAATTTTCTTGCAGAAATATTCTTTCCATCTCTCTCTTTTCTTAGTTATTGATTTTGAATATATTTTTCTTCTACGAGTATTTTCATTATTTATTTTTTATTTAAAGCTCCTATCTGTCCACAGTACGTTGTCCTGAGAACGGAATACTGTTGTGTTATGTTTTTTTCACATTTTCTCTCAATATGGACGTCATCTGACTTCAGTATTTTTGAGCCACTTCGATGCTTGTCTATTGTCTATTCCCAGGAGGATGATGGTCAGAATATACACACTTGCCGTTAAGCGTAGGGTAGTGGCTGGGAGCTTTAGTTGTCTATCCAAGGCCAGATGTGTCGCCTTGGCTGCGTTGAATTAATATTTGTTCAGGGTTGTCTTGATATTATCTATCTATATTTTTCTAGGTCTTTCACTGGACTTGTATCAGGATCTTCTTATGTTATATGTTCCTGTTTGGTAGTTGGTTATGGTTCATTCTCATAAGATATCCAAACCATTTTATATGTTGTTTCTCGATGTATTCTGTGTATGGTCTTGTACCGATTCTTCTGCTGATTTCATAATTTCTCATTTTGTTTAGTTTGGTCACTCTTTCGGCTTCTCGCAGACTTTTCATATCACATATTGTGAGTTTTCTGTGTTTGGCTACTGTCAGGGACCATGTCTGGCATTGATAACAGTGTTGGCATAAAAACAGTTTCTCGGCTGATAAAGATGCCTTTTACAATATAGCCACCCTTTCAGAATCGACTGCAGCTCGTTTCTATGGTTCAAATTTGTTTCAACCTGTCTTTTTTTCCATGTCTGCTCTGATGTCATCATCTTATTTAATAGAGTCAATCATCTGTATGAGGTCAATCATCTGTATGAAGTCAATCATCTGTATGATTCGTTAAGGTAATGTATAGAGACTCTCAAGCGTGGAATCATAGGGGGGTCTCGTCCTACTATATGTATGATTCGTTTAAGGTAATGTATTCATGCGTGGTATGTATTCAACTCTCAAGTGTGGAATCAAAAGGGGGGTCTCGTCCTACTACATATTCCTTTGTCATATATTGTCTTTAAGTTTTACTTCTTTGAGATATGTTTAAAGAGGAGGGTTTATTCTGGGTTGTATATACGACCTGGTATAGGAGGGTTTATTCTGGGTTGTATATACGACCTGGTATAGTATGGTTTATTCTGGGCTGTATATACGAACTGATATAGTAGGGTTTATTCTGGGTTGTATATACGACCTGGTATAGTAGGGTTTACTCTGGGTTGTATATACGACCTGGTATAGTAGGGTTTATTTAGGGCTGTATATACGACCTGGTATAGTAGGGTTTATTATGGGTTGTATATACGACCTGGTATAGTAGGGTTTATTTAGGGCTGTATATACGACCTGGTATAGTAGGGTTTATTCTGGGGTATATATACGACCTCATTTAGGAGGGTTTATTAGGAGCTGTATATGTGAACCTGAAAAGGAGAAGGTTGTGGAAATCAGGAATTAAAAAAAAATTATTCCCTACTTGAATTTACTTGTGAAAAGACAAATAACGTTTATTTAGAAGGATGCTTCCCCATGAACCAAGATGACTTCATTATTGACGAAGTGGTTAGGTATAGCCGCGAGCAATCGCTAAATACGACCTTATAACATAATCTGAACAAAGCAGAATCGACCTTCTTGCGTGATGATTCTATTATTGCCGTGGTTTTCGTTGGTCACTATTTGTATACTTTATGTCGCCGGGATGTCGCCTGCCAAGGCCGACCACCGAAATACTCGAGAATATCGAGGAAAAAATGACAGAAGATTTGATTGAATTATGTTGTTGTCTTCTATTGGCACAAGTCACGATGACATGTCCAAAATTAACAGACCAAATATAAAATACTGTAATAAAGTTCTGCAAAATGTTGGAAACAGAGACAAATACATAATTCAACGTTTGGATCCAAATGCCTTTAATAATAACATAATAGCACATGACGAGTAAGATCTGAGGACTGAACAGATATTGTTTTGTTTTTTTCAACTATGATGACGAGAGAAGGAAACGGCAGCTTTGATCGAACCAAGTCTTTTGCTCAAAGGACGAAAGAAAAAAATGTTCAGACTCCCCCGACGACAGGTGCGACAAAATCTCCAGCGAACAACCTTATATTTGACCTGGGGATCCAGAAAATGTTGCTGACTCTAACTATATTAATATATATGCGTCACTACGATATCCGAACAAGGACTTTATGTTGCTCTCATTTCCCTGATGAAGATATATTGCATGTTCTCACTACCATTGTCAGGTCTACATTGTACATTTATTAATTTCATATTAACGATCTGGTGTGATTCTATAGCCCTGGGGAGTTTTTATTGATAACTCAATGATGTCCGTACCCATGTGATCTTTACTCAACCCTTGACCTTTAATCCCATAGCGCGTGTTCAGGAATAAATGAATGAACTGCGTGTACGTCACGAGATTGTCAACTATAGACTCACGAGGTAGAATTGAGGCCTCTACCGTGTCCAATGGGAAATAAGTCCTAGCAGCTGGATCAAAACAAGGCACAATCAGCCTGTTTACGTAATGTTTTCGATTATTGCTGTCGTTAAGGTTTGTCACTATTTTTATTCATTTTGTCGGCCGGTGTTGACTGTCAAAGCCGACCAACGAAATTCACGGGAATAAGTGAAAACATGATCCTTTTATCAAGACACATCAGACCTAGAATCGCCCGTGTGTTGCCGGGGCCCGAAAGGGGAGCAAAGAATAGCAACACTGTTTACTTTTCACGCATGTCGTAAAAGGCGACTAAGGAGGTTATGGGATGGAGTTGGCTGTCCCATCCCATATAGGGTCAGTGACCCAAAGCCGTGCTGAAATCGGATGTGTCATGCCGAAAGGCGCAGATAACGCAGCAATGCTGTAAACCATGACACGACGCATTCCGTTCTCCGGACTACATCCTGCTAATCTGTAGGAGTTTGAGAACGAACGCAGAAGAAGAAGAAGAAGACCTAGAATAGTTAAATAACAAAAACCTTTTTTTTCGGGATGTGTGACAGCCATTTAGTTATTCAGCGATCTCTACTATATTATCTTGATTGACAACAACACGGAGCTCCGAGAATTTCACTATTCGTGTCTTCACGGAGACTGTTCACGGCGTCGCATTTGTACATTTCTTGCGAGGTCTGAGAGAGGAAACACAAACTGGATGCCTAACGTGAAGTCGTTCTTACACAACCTATATGTAGCTGAATTTTCGACTGACTCTGATAGGCATGCAGGATAGCCTAACATTTTGCAAACCCGTGTGCTGCCGGGTCCCAAATTTGGAGCAAAGAATAACAGCACTATTACATGTCATGCATGTCATTGGAGGCAGCTAAGGAAGTTAAGGGATGAAGATGATCGTTAATTTCATAGACCATCAAGTAACATCTGAGAGCTCACAAGTACCAAGCCTAATTAACTATTTCAAAGCCATGCACATCATCGCCTGCTAAGGAGAAACGTCAGTTAGGTTTGTGATGTGGGACCAACTAATCACTTTAATCACAGATCCAACAGTACATATCAATTTAGTTATTTTCTTTATGTAGGTGGTTTTCAGACCTGATCTATATTCCATACTTCTCCAGTAAATTCCTGCAGTTTTGCAGAATTCATTCCAGAGACTGGAATTCGTTGTGTCTGTATAACAGCTTGCCTGTCATATTTGCGCCTTTCAACCTGATACATCCGACTTCAGCATTTCTTATGCGAGACAACCAATTCCATTCTCAAAAATCTTCTTAGTCACCTCTTACCGCATCCATGGAAGGTTACAGTATGTCTATTACTTGCTTCCCTTTCGGCACCACAACTAGATAATAACTCAAAGAAAGAACTATTATGGTTGTTTTTTTCTTGTGCCGTTTTTTTCGGTGTTTGTATTTTGTACTGTGATTTTTTTTTGCCTATAACTATTTTCTTTTGTAACCTTTTTTTGATGACTTTTTTTTACTGTGATTTGTTTTATCTCTGACGTTTTTCCTGTGACTTTTTTTAAAAACTAGACTCACGTGTTTCCTCTTCTCTGTTCGTTCTCCCGCTCATGGTGAGTGTCAGGATGCAGTTCGAGGATAGGAATGCGTTGTCATTATTTACTGTTTGGCTGCGATATCTGCGGCCTTTGACCTGACACCAGAATTCAGTGCAATGAAATATCTCTATAACGTATACAGTGGAATCCCTCTATAACGCATCCCTTTATAACAAATTCTCATATATAACACACTTTCAAATTCCCGAATTATATTAATTTTTTAATTGTTTATACTGTATATAGCGAATTTCTGTTATTACATAAATATTTTGTCAAACCGGCTCAAGTTGTTATAGCAGGATTTGACTGCATGACTTTTGGATATGTTTGATGGTCTTTAGCAGGGGTCGGGAACCCATGATTCGCGAGCCACATGGGGCTCTATTGATGGCTGCATCTGGCTCGCAGACAAATGTTCGATTATAAAAGAAAAATGTTTCTTCAGACTCCTTTGATCTAGATATTAATTGCATATCAATATTTCATTCTACAAATGAGCTAAAGTCTACTGCAGCTCAGCATCAGAAGTCGCATTAATGGTAAGAAATACTCATTATTGATTAGCAACAGCATAACAATGTTATTAAAAAGAATTCAGAGACATAATTATTGTACTTTTAGAGTTGAAATTACACAAAATGCACACATTTACTTGAATTTTTAGTTTTAAACATAATGTATGGCTCTCACAGATTTACTTTTCAAAATATGTGGTGTCCATTGCTCTCTCAGACAAAAAAGGTTTCCGATCCCTGGTCTATAGGATAGGACAGTCAAAGTTCACTGGTAAACCTCCTTAGTCATTTCCTACGATATGTATGACAGGTAACGGTGTTGTTATTTGGTGTCCTTCTTTCGGGTTTCGTCAAAATACTTCTGTGTTATATGTAGGTATATATGTGTGACGTGGGTATGTTAATCCGTGTGCTATGCGTAGGTACATTTGTATAAATATGTTTATTTGTTGTGAATGTGAGCTATATGCACGTGTGTGATGTGTTCATGTTTGTATATGTTCAACGTATGTATCTGTTTATGTGTGTGCACTGTGACTTTGTGTTTATGTGATGTCCGTATCTCTGTGTCTGAGATGTGTTTATGTGATTTTGTCTATATTTCTGTGTCTGAGACGTGGATATGTGATTTTGTCTATATTTCTGTGTCTGAGATGTGTTTATGTGATATTGTCTATATTTCTGTGTCTGAGATGTGTTTATGTGATTTTGTCTATATTTCTGTGTCTGAGATGTGTTTATGTGATATTGTCTATATTTCTGTGTCTGAGATGTGTTTATGTGATTTTGTCTATATTTCTGTGTCTGAGATGTGTTTATGTCATATTGTCTATATTTCTGTGTCTGAGGCGTGTTTAAGTGATTTTGTCTATATTTCTGTGTATGAGATGTGTTTATGTGATAGTCTATATTTCTGTGTCTAAGATGATTATGTGATTTTGTCTATATTTCTGTGTCTGAGATGTGTTTATGTGATATTGTCTATATTTCTGTGTCTGAGATGTGTTTATGTGATTTTGTCTATATTTCGTGTCTGAGATGATTATGTGATTTTGTCTATATTTCTGTGTCTGAGACGTGTGTATGTGATTTTGTCTATATTTATGTGTCTGAGATGTGTTTATGTGATTTTGTCTATATTTCTGCGTCTGAGATGTGTTTATGTGATTTTGTCTATATGTATGTGTCTGAGATGTGTGTATGTGATTTTGTCTATATTTCTGTGTCTGGGATGTGTTTATGTGATATTGTCTATAGTTCTGTGTCTGAGACGTGTTTATGTGATTTTTTCTATATTTCTGTGTCTGAGACGTGTGTATGTGATTTTGTCTATATTTCTGTGTCTGAGATGTGGTTTTGTGATAATGTGTATATTTCTATGTCTCAGATGTGTTTATGTGATAATATGTAAATTTCTGTATCTGAGATGTGTTTATGTGCTACTGTCTATATTTCTGTGTTTGAGACGTGTGTATGCAATTTTTGTCTATATTTCTGTGTCTGAGATGTCATTATGTGTCAGCGTGTGTGCGTGTGTGTTTGTGCGCTACACGTTTACGTCGTCTTCTGCTATATCTATATGTGTGTTTACGTGTATGTATGCAATTCTGCTTGCCTGTTTATTCTCCTGTCGGTCGGTGTCATACGTTGATATAGATTTCTGCAATGAACTTTATTTTGGCCGCAAACCTGAGGCAGGGTCATATAGCTTGTCCGTCAAAGATTTTTATGTTTCCGCTGGTTGCAGTTTTTATTCCTGCGTAGTTCTAGCGAGGACAGCACGATTATACATGTGTGCATTTTCTGTATGTCAGAGTGTGCGATGTGTGAATGTGTATGTTGTATTATATGTCTGTGTGCGCGAGATAAGACATAAAGAGCCATATCTTGTCATGTAAAGTCGTATCTTGCCCTACAGAGGCATAGACAAAGAGGCAAATCTTGTCATGTAAAGTCGTATCTTGCCCTACAGAGGCATAGCCAAAGAGGCAAATCTTGTTATGGAGAGTCATATCTTGTCGTGTAGTCATTGTGTTGTCACAGAGTCATACCCTGTCATGGAATCACAGTTCTGTCATAGTGAGTCATATGTTGTCGTAGAGTCATTTGTCATAGAGAGTTATATCATGGAATGGATTCATATTTTATTTTATGTCATAAGGAGCCATATCTATATAGAGAATCATGACATAGAGAGTCATATCATGTCATAGAGTCATATTTTGACATAGAGAGTCATACCCTGTCGTGGAATCACATATTTATCATAGTGAGTCATATCCTGTCATAGAGAGTCATATTTTGTAATAGAGAGTCATATCACGTCACAGAGAGCTATATTTTGTCATAGAGAGTCATCATGTAATAGTGTCATATTTTGTCACAGAGAGCCATATTTTGTCATAGAGAGTCATATCATGTCACAGTGTCATATTCTGTCATAGAGAATCATATCATGTCATAGAGAATCATATCATGTCATAGTGTCATATTATGTAAGAGAGAGTCATATCATGTCATAGTGTCATATTATGTAAGAGAGTCAGATCATGTCATAGTGTCATATTATGTATGAGAGAGTCATATCATGTCATAGTGTCATATTATGTAAGAGAGAGTCATATCATGTCATAGTGTCATATTATGTAAGAGAGAGTCATATTATGTCATAGTGTCATATTATGTAAGAGAGAGTCATATCATGTCATAGTGTCATATTATGTAAGAGAGTCATATCATGTCATAGTGTCATATTATGTGAGAGAGTCATATCATGGCATAGTGTCATATTTTGTCATAGAGACCAATATTTGTCATAGAGAGTTATAACATGAAATGGGATCATATTTTTTGTCATAAGGAGTCATATCTTGACATAGAGAATCATGTCATAAAGAGCCATATTTTGATATAGAGAGTGATATCTTGTCATGGAGTCATATTTCGTTATAGAGAGTCATATCATGGAGAACGATGTTATAGAGAACTATGTCTTATCATTGAGCTCTTCTAATAAATAATCATAGCGGGAGTCATAAAAGAGAGTCAATGTGTAGAAAGAACGATCATGAAGAATTCATTCTTCTTCTTCAGTGTTCATTCTCAAAATCCCGCTGGTTCTCTCTTGTAGCAGACAATAGTCATTCTAGATTTTCAGCTGCATGTAGTCCAGAGAATGGGAATTTATTGTGTCGTCGTTTCATTTGCACCAATAGCCCGACACATTTGTCTTCGACAGTACGAATAACTAAGATGTGGGCGAAAAATGGCCAGAGAGTCAAGTGCGTAACACGAAATACTTTATACCTTTCCTTTAGTATGGTTTAAAATTGCAATATACAATGACTCAAGACATGACTCTCTGTCATGCCATGACTCTCTAAGATGAGATTCTCCATGTCTAAGACAAGACACTTCATGTCTAAGACAAGATTATACAAATCTAAGACAAGATTATCCAAGTCTAAGACAAGATTATCCAAGTCTAAGACAAGATTATCCAAGTCTAAGACAAGATTATCCAAGTCTAAGACAAGATTATCCAAGTCTAAGACAAGATTATCGAAGTCTAAGACAAGATTATCCAAGTCTAAGACAAGATTATCAAAATATAAGACAAGATTATACAAGTCTAAGACAAGATTATACAAGTCTAAGACAAGATTGTCTAAGACAAGATTATCCAAGTCTAAGACAAGATTATCAAAATCTAAGACAAGATTATACAAGTCTAAGACAAGATTATCCAAGTCTAAGACAAGATTCTCCATGACTAAGACAAAACTTTATAAGACAACATTCTTCATATCTATGACAAGACTATCCATGTCTAAGACAAAACTCTCCATGTCTAAAACAAGACTTTATAAAACAAGATTCTCCATGTCTAAAACAAGACTTTATAAGACATGATTCTCCATGTCTAAAACAAGACTTTATAAGACAAGATTCTCCATGTCTAAAACAAGACTCTCCGTGTCTAAGACGAAACTCGCTATGTTTAAAACAAGTTTTCATAAGACAAGATTCTCCATGTCAAAGACAAAAATCTCCATGTCTAAAATAAGACTTTATAAGAAAAGGTTCTTTATATCTTAGACAAGACGTTTCATGTTTAAGACAATGTTCTCTTAAAGACAATTCTCTTAAATATCTAAAACAGTTTCACCCAGAACAAATATTCTATTCTACAAATCAACAATGACAAGCTGTTCTATATAGTAACAGTTTGTTGTGTTTCAGACCCGATGCCAACCTTACCTGGCAAGTCGGAATCACCTGTGACATTTAGTCTCCTAATAACTGTCATAGCATATTATCTATCACGTGACCTGTCGCCATTCCAGTTTAGCCAGGCCGAGTTTATAACTTTAATGCAGCAAACGTGCCTAAGGATAGGTCTGACTATATTCACTAAGGAAGCCTATTGGACGCAACAAGGCACGCATTTCTTAACTGCGCCAACAGTACCGGTACTTTGTTTACCTGAAAGGTGATAGATAAAATCTTTTTTTGAAACTCAGGCAAGTACCGTTTTTTCCAATGGTTTTGTTGTGTCCAGGAATCTGTGTGAGAGTATTGTATTAGAGAATGTGATAGAATATGCGTGGGCGCCGGTATGACGGATAGGAACCAGAGGTAGATTAAATTACGAAATGATAGTGTTTTTTAAAGCTTTCAATTCATTGTTCTTCTTCAGCATCCATTCTCAAACTCCCGCTGGATATCTCTTGTAATAGGACAATGTTCCTACTAGATTTCCAGCAGGATGTAGTCCAGAGAAGGGAAATGCGTTAAGTCGTAGTTTGTGTGCGCCAATGACCCGACACATCCGTCTTCGGCGGGAAGCTGTCAATTAATCAGCAAGATTGTTGGAGTGATTTTAGTGGGAGAGTTGGAACACGTTGTACTACGGTTTATTTTAAGTCACATAGGTCTAAAATATCAGTCATCAGTTCGTCTTTAATTTTGAGTAGGCCAGCGCTGATACTGCATTTTGATGCCATGGGAAAGGTGCGACCCCCCCCCCCATCCCTTTTTACATAAACTAAATTCATTTCTATTGTGTGCCCCTGACATTGATTTTGCCGTATCAGCCGCCTCTGGGCGGATACCCTAATCGCCCCTGCCTAGTTTATGCGCTGGTGTGGGGCAACCCGAACTTACTACAGCCTTCCGATGTGTCGCCAGGCGTGTAGTGTGTATCAGATATATGTTATAACTGTGTATCACCAGTTTTGCTAATTACGACTTTCTTAATTATTTTTGAACAATCAGCTGGATACGTAGTAAATGCTTCCCCTGTGTCTGTGTCACCCAGGCCAGGTATGCCACAGTTCCCAAAGCAACCTTCACAATTGAAGGGTTTCACACGCGTGTCCCTCAATGTCAGATATGCCATCATATGCAATCGTTGCAGCAAAGATGTACATAGGAGAGAATCAAGAATCAAGGTGTGACTGGAAGAAGTCTTACAGACTGGTTCTGTGAACTTCTGCACAGCATAAAAAATCAGACTAGTATTCCTGTCGCTTACCACTTAAATATGGCATTGGCCATCTGGGTACAAAGTATATTCAGGTATGTATGTATATATATATATATATATATATATATTCATTTGACACGATTGAGTCCTTTGGGATCAATGCTCGTCAGTCGTATGGATGATATCATGTTGTCCGTCATTTCTGTCTTGTTTCTCTATTTGGATGTGTTTTGTTTGTTTCCTGTTTGTGTTATTTCACACTTGACATTCTCTTATATAATTATATATATATATATATATATATATATATATATATATATATATATATATATATATATATATATATATATATATATATATATATATATATATATATATCTTCCGGGATATATCTATATTTGGCTTTACCATGTGAACGTCAATTGTGCCTCTCTTACTCATCGTTTTTTGTTGTGAACGTATTCTTGATAAAGGCTTTTTGGTCGAAACGTAGATTTATGTATGTTAGTATGTGTGTTTACAGTGAGTAGCAGAACTTCATTACCAAGTTTTGTTTTGTTAGATTTCAGTTTTGCTGCAGTGAGTACAGATTATCAATTCTCATACTCCCATCTGATCTGTCTTGTAGCAGAACAATAGTCCTACTACATTTCCAGCAGGATGTAGTCCAGAGAATGTAAAACGCAGTGTCACCGTTTTATTTGCAACAATAGCTTGATATATCCGACTTCGGCAGAGAGTTCAATTTTGTCATATCAGTGTACTAAACAATGTAGATCGCGGTTCAGGTAGCTGTACCACAACGACCCTCACGGTTAAACTCGTATATACTCGCGATTGCTTTTTTCAAAGCCGGTTCCCTAGTATTTGATCAGACACCACTATCTAGTGAAGCACGTGCATTTATTGTGTTTTCACCTGTACGCACATGTACCTGTAAACGACAGGGGAAGAACTCTTAAAGTTTTTTTTATTAGTTCACGTCTGTACAATATTTAACAATAATTGAAACGTGTTATCCATTAAGTTACGTCTGTGTCAAGGTTTTTGTTAGCAACTGATACATTACCTGTGTAGACTTGTGTGGAGTAACGATATGCCGTGAGTAATACGCGTGATGAGTCAGGAAGTTAGTCAAGATGTAGGAACGTAGATATGACTTTGGTAAGGTTGAAAGAGTCGGGCGTGACCATTGACAGGACTATAAGACTTAACTGCAAAAAGTAAACGGGCCTTCATTCAGTACGTTTTCTGATTATTTTCATAATTTCCATTGGTTATTATTTATATATTTAGAGTAGACTTGGATATTTTTGGCATGCGATTCAAAGTATATAAATATTGACCAAAGGAAAACACGGGAATGATCAAGAAAAGGAACGAATGATGGCCTAATTAATTCAAAGAATTAGAATCTTCTAAAGCCGATCGGTGGCGGGTCGGGGTGCAACCTATCTAAAAGAAAAATACAAAATAGGGCTGAAAACGTCTTTTTCCTTTATTGTCAAACTGCTGATGAAAATTATCGCTTGTATGTTCCTGGGGTCAGAAAGAGAAGCAAAGCACAACAAGACTGTTTACCTTCCATGCATGTCGTAAAAGACGACTAATGAAGTTAGACACATTAAACAATTCCGTCAGCTATTACTGCTGCCTCTTATTGTGGTACAGCATTGAGATTAAATATGTGAGATGTTTTGGAAATCCCATGTTAACCATAACTTTCCATAATTGGTGATGTCCTACACAATCGAACGCCTTGGTGTAGACGATGAAACATGAATGTATGTCTCTATTGAATTCTCTGCATTTTTCTATAATGATTCTCATGTTGAAGATATGGTCTCTGGTGTATCTGCCGGATCTAAAACCTGCCTGCGCGTCATGAAATTCTGTTTCTATATTATTTTGCATTCTCTTCATTATGATATGTAATAGTGAATTTTATGAACATCAGATGGCAAGACAAGATTCCAGATGCCACTGTCATTGATAGAGCTGGTATCCCAAGCATTGACACGATCCTGATGCAGACACAGATTCGTTGGGCAGGTCATTTGGTGCGTATGCCAGATAATCGTCTGCCAAAGATACTTCTCTATGGTGAGCTAGAGAAGAGTATACGATCTCAAGGTGGCCAAATGAAGCGCTACAAGGACTCGTTAAAGAACTCACTGAAAGCCTTAGAAATAGACCACGATACATGGGATGAACTTGCACTAAATAGATCTACATGGCGTTCTAAAATAAAAAAGAGCGCATCATCTTGTGAAAAGAAGAGGATTGCAGCAGCTCAACAGCGGAGAGCAGCTAGAAAGTCACGGATAGACCAATATCCGTCTATTGTCGTCATTCCATGTCCAAACTGTCCAAGGACATTTACAGCTCGAATAGGGCTCATTAGCCATCTACGAACTCATAATCAAGGACATAACTAAAATAGAATTTTCAAAAGTGGATGTAACAAATGGTCATCATCACTTGTGATGGACGAACAACAACAACATGTAATAGTACATTACTAACTTGACATATCAAAGTGATAGCTCTATAGTTACTACATAATTGTAGGTTGCCAATTTTTGCTAAAGTTATATAAACTGATCTTTTCAAAGTCCTTTGACCATATACCAGTTTTCCAGATCTTGCAACATAGGCTATGGTATATAAGGGCACTTCTTCGCCTACCTGGATCATTTCTGTTATCTCATCGCATCTAGGGGGATTTGCCTTTTTATTTCAAATTGTGTATTGAGTTACTGGCCTCCTCCTGTGTTGGCTCTGGTTCTTGATCTTTATTGCTAAATATGTTGATGTTTTCTGTGTTAATATGTGTAGATTCCGTGTACATTTCTTTACAATACTCTTTCCATCTATGAAGAATATTCTTTTGTTCCGTTAAAGTATTACCTTTATTATCTATTATAACGCATAATGATGGTTTGAAAACTTTATTCTGTATAGCTCTTGCAGCAGAGAACACATCTTTGTGTTTACCTTGTTCATGAAGTTCTTCAATTTCTTTACAAGAGTTGGTTATATATTGTTATTTATCCTGTCTAACTTTTTAAAATTGCACTTGTGAATTCTCTATATATTGTCTTACATTCTGCGTCTTTCCTTGACTTATGATTTCTTCTGTCTTCCACCAGCTTCATGGTTAAAGAAGAACCGCAGCAAAGCTCTAGAGAGCAGACCTAATTGCAAGTGGCGGTACACTTGAGACAATGAAACATGGAATCCATATTAAAAGCCGTGTTTATAGTTGTGAACAAGCTCTTAATCGTACAGAAGAAGGCAAGGTTGAACAGCAAATGGCAGGAAGGCAAATCCTTGTATTCCGCATAAATGTGTGTATTACCACCAGCATGGAGGTCGTGTTGATGTTGGTGTATTTTTTTCTTGCAGGAATTCTGATAAATTTCGTCAACACTTAGAGGAGTGTGGTATAAAAGAGTTAGCTGTTGACAGTGGGAGGTGTCAAATGTTGAAGGCAATAATAAGATCCGTCGATAAAAGGGATAGGGGTGTTCTTGACACAGCACAAGACAAATGTAAGCTTGTGACAGCTGAAATGGCATGCTTACGCAGAATCTTAGGAATATCGCTAAGAGACAGAGTAATAAATGAGGACATTATACCAAAAAATGGGCACCGCCCCAATATTGGAATATATTAAGAGATAACAGATCAAAGGGTTTTGCACACATCAGCAGACTACCACCAGACAGCATACTACAGTAAGCTATGCTATACAGATAACAGTGAAAGCGCAGACCTAGAAACCGACCACGAAAAAGGATAGACCATCGAAATAAAAGAGGCGACAAATTCCACAATATACTCAGCACACACAAGGGCCGTCTCCATAACACTCGTATACCCCTGACGCTGAAAGGCAACAAAGGTTTTAGCGAATAGATAGATATTCCCTTGCGCCCACATAGCTATCGGAACTTGGCTTTTAGCTTCTAGAAACTTGGCCAAAAACATAGCTCCCTTCTCTCCCCCCCCCCCCAACAATATGTCACAAAAAAAGATCACATTTGTTTAATCAAATAAAATATCTGACACAAGACAATGCATGGATGACCATCTATTTATGTTACCCGCCCCCTGCCACTGATGAGAATATATCAACGGTTGTGTCAATAATAATGTTTTTAATACAACAATTAAATTGTTTCAAATAAAACAATTTTCTAAAAATATAAAACAACATATTTTTTTTGCTTAATTTTCAATACTTAAAAAATGTGGAGGGGGGGGGGGGCATTATTGTGACATAATTAAACAGTGGATCGTGAACTCTGGATAATTGTAGATAAGGGTGTGTGCCAGAAATGTCAAACACGAAATGTTAACATAATTTATGCACAGCTTAAATCTCTGCTAGTTCCGACGGTCAATGCCGTCTTAACCCATAGGCCCGTTGGCATTAGCCCGGGGTGCCCACGAGCATAGGGGCCCCATGTGAATATGTTGTAGGGTTTCGGAAAACCTGTATAAAATTTAGTAATAATTTTATAAAAATCTCATAATTTTGTGTTAATTTGCGAACGGGCCCTTTTTAGTTTATCAATCACTTCTAACCTTGAACCTGGACCAATGTTCAGGAATGTCATTTACCACATTCTGTAGATTGAGGCTTAATCCATATAATTATTTTCCCTTCAAAGAAAAAATTTATTGCAAGTTAAGGAAATTTTGGGCCCGGAATAGCAATGCCTGTGGCTGATGGGGTAAATAAAACCTGTTTTACCTGTATTTCCTTGTCTTGGCGGGTTAGAAAAAATTCTCCCCTCCTGTTTCTCCCTAGCTGTCCTCATGGTATTGTAGTGAAGTGAAGTAACTCCGCCCATTTGTAAATTGGACTAATAAACCTGGGCACGCGGCGACGATAGTGTGTACATTTTTTGTAAAGCATGTTTTAAGAACAATTTTTGTTGAAATTAGCATTAAGTGACAATAAAATAAAAAATAATACCTTATTTTTAGTATTATCAAACCATTTATTTTGTATTCCTGAGGGAGGAGGGGGCAGCACACTCTTTTCTTTGCCCAGGGGGCCCTACACTATTTCCTTTGCCCAGTGGCCCAAAATGGTGTAAAGACGGCTCTGCCGACGGTTATTTGTAGCTTGGAAAAGTTATAGCTACAAGTAATTAAGGTGATAATACATACCTGGCAGGCACACACAATCTGAACTTGTAAGAAGATGATAATACGAACCTCGCAGGCACACACAATCTGAACTTGTAAGAAGATGATAATACATACCTCGCAGGTATGATAGGGTAACACGTTGGTATGTCACCAGTTATGACAGTATAGGGTTGCTTCTTCTTAAAGTTGACATATACGTTGTCATGTTCAATGTGTGATATATGTAGTCAGTGACTATGTGGTCAGTGTAGCTCTCTCACATATATCCAGGGTGATAACATAAAGTATGAAACAAGACTGTAATTCCAGCGTTCACATATATTTCGTATCTTTATATGGTACATATTCGTTCAAATCCAAAAAGGCATAACATCAACTATCAACGAAAATATGACTTGTCCAATCTTCTGGAATCTACTCTGTATTTTCAGAGTCTCGTGGACACGACTGTCCGGAGGCGAGGGCCAAGATCTGACCGCCTTCTCGTTCAAAAACCCACTATCTACTATCCTCACTCTTTCAACCCATCTCCCCCTTTCATTCAACATCAGTCACACTCTTTATCTCGATACGCATTTAAAGGCGTCATCCAGTCAGCCTTCAAGTGACCGCGGACACAATTCCGCGTTGTCCGCCTTTTGTATTTCTTCTTGCCATTAAATTATTTCGTTCGGCTGAAGGTTCAGGATTCATTATTTGATATCAATCTCTGTTAACTGATACCCTGTATTTCATGTTGTGGCTAGCGATGGTTCTAAAACTAGTTGGGCCCGTGGTACACGGCCACAGCAGGCACACACAATCTGAACTTGTAAGAAGAAAGATAATACAGACCTCGCAGGCACACACAATCTGAACTTGTAAAGTAAGTACTCTCCATGGGAAACTCTTGCTACATTACTTAACATAACGATAGTAATCTATATTTCTTCAGCACCGAACATTGGTGCATAGGCAGAAATCAGTGCTCTCAAAGTCATGTAGTCTAGGACGTTGTCTTCATCGAGGACAATCTTCTTGGATCAAGAATCTTCAAGGATTGTCTTCTTGGTCTTCCTTTTCTACCTAAAGTTCTGCCTTCAAGAATCAGCCTTTCGATACGATCATTCTCTTTTTAAGTGTCATAAAAACACTGTTAGCTTCCTTCTTATGATTGATTATATTTAGAAGCCATCCTTCATTTAATTTCAGTATTTTCAAATCTTCTGTGTTCTTCCTTTTCTCTGTTTAATGATATTCGTAAAATGTTTATATAATACTTTATTTAAAATGAATTTATCCTTTTTTTATATTGCCTTGTTTAAATTCAGGTCTCGCTGTCTCGCTGGCCAGTGTTGCCACTGGGAAAAACACATGATCTAATAATGATTATTTTATTATGATGATTACTACTTTGCCACAACTTTCTCATTTGTGTTGTTTGTGAACTGAAATTGCGATTCTTCTTATAATCTCAACCACACAATCACCGGAACTATTAATATTTGATTCGAGTATTCGATTTTATTTACACATTCCAGTTCTATATTGAATACATGGTACAGACTTAAATAATTGAATAGTCTCTGGTGCCTCCAAAAACCGGCGTGTATTCAGTAAACAAGTCTCTACATTGATGTCCAATAACTAACTGACCATTTCTATTAGCTTTCACACGCAAATTTGCTTCTTCAATTGTATTTAGACGTCATCATACAATTAGCAAGCGTACTAAGCGCTGCTTGCTCTGAAGTGACTGTCAGTAATGCACCATGGCCTATCTCCAGTAAACTGGACCAGGAATTTTGTCACTTCGCGTCATTGCCGTGAGGCTACTCGAAGAAGCAAACTATTCGTTATTTTCTGTATACTTCTGTCGCCAGCTAATTAAAATAACAGCGTTAGGTTCTTACGGTGGCGCGTAGTTGCGGAGTATATTCCATGTTTTTTGGTAGCGTATCCTATTCAGGACGTAGCTAGCCATCAACCCAGCATTTTTTGGCTGTAGTGATTGTTTTGTCCCCTTATATCGTGATTGCAGTAATTGAGGAACACATTTCGGGTATGTAACGGCGTGTTAAGCTTCAGTGCATTTGGGTTGTGTTATGTAGAGTGTGACATGTAGGTAAAGATTTTGTGTCGACACATAATAGATCTCAACGTGTGGGATACCATGATGTGTTGTTAGACTACAACATGTGGTGTGGGTGTGGCGAGAATGTGTGATTGAAAAAAAGTGAGCTGTGATCACAATATGAGGGTTGTTATTGCAACATAGGTGGATGGGTTTGTAAGATGATAGATGCGATTGCTACACGAGGGTTGTGATTGCTGTGTGCGGTCTGTGATTGCTGTGTGCGGGCTGTGATTGCTGTTTGCGGGCTGTGATTTTGGTTGGGACGGTTGTGTAGGATTGGCGTTATTATACTTGGATTATCCCCATATGTACACCATCCTCTTAACGAGGCGGCACGCAACTTGCCAAGAGTACAACTAATCGATCGTAATTCTGTATCATTAAGTGAGAATTCACAGGGATTTCTTAGAAATTCACTTTGTAAACAAGGCGTCGCTAGCGATATTTGAACCCGCAACCTCTTGAACATAAAGCAAATGGCTTAACCAATACATATGATGTGATTACATGATAAAGGATGAGGGGTTGCAGATGAAATATGTTGGATATGGTTGTAATATGAGTATTTGTGGTTGAAAAATAAGGGTTTATGGTTGCAATATGAGGGTTTTTGGTTGCAATATGAGGGTTTATGGTTGCAATATGAGAGTTTGTAGTTGAAAAATGAGGATTTATGGCTGCAAAATATGATGGTTCATGGTTGCAATGTGAGGTATGTGATACTTTCTGTTTTAGAATGTTCCTGACTGAATAATGCAATTACAGTTCAATGTACAATCTTCAGATTTTTATCACAATTTCTCCAAGCCTCCCACCGTATGGAGCGATTTCCTCACAAATAGTGATTTAAAAAACAAAACACTATAAGAATATGTTTCAAACATCATAAGAAAATGCAGATGGAAATCACTGGGTCACGTTTTAAGACTAGATGAAAACAAAATAAACCAAAAAGCTCTTATGTGGACACTTCTGAAGATAAAAGAAAATGAGGAAGACCTAAAGCAACCCTAAAGAACACCATACTTAAAGAAGGGGAAACAACAGGCTGCAAAACCATACGAGAATTAAAACTGCAAGCAGCGAACCCAATACATCGAGAATCAAAACCTCTGCCCTATGTACCACTTGCGACACTAACTAACTATCCCACCAACTAGGAAAAAACTAACCATCCAACCGTGACTCTCTCCAATATAAGACCAAAGAGGAAAAATAAATCAAGCCTTATACATTAATACTTACTTGGGGGTCTTTGTAACATCTAATATTTTATGGTAGTTTGTCCTGATATAACCTAATTAGACTTTGTTGTCTGCTGGTTGAAAGGGACACGCCTCTCCACAAGAGAGACAAACTCATTAAATACCTACCTACCTAAATGAAGCCTTCAGAGGTGACGATGTTAATTATTTCCGTACATTTTGTTTGATCGTTGATCACTGATATAATTTACCAATTCCGACATGTGAAATAATCGAAAACATGATGTAATCTTCTTCTTCTTCTTGTTCGCAGTTTGACATGTCTACACAGCAAGTCCGGTTTTCTTAATAAACGCTGCTGTATTTGAAAAGCTCCTCAGTGCTTCCATACATCTTTCTATGGATATCCATCTCTGTGGGCCAGCGTTCTTCCCTTAACTGGTTTAGTGAATTGTAGTCTTACAGTATATGTACAGCGGTTTGTTCTGCCTGCCCACAAGGGCACAGAGGTGATGGGACCAGTCTTAGTCTATTTAAGTGGCTGTTTAAGATGTTGTGTCCTTTTCTGAGGCGGAAGATAATAACATACTCTGCTCTGTCGAGATAGTGGTAACTGTCTTTTGGGTGATCAACTTTCCTGATGTTTGTTATGAGGGTCTTCTTTTCTTGGTAGGTGATTTCTTGGTCTTTTTGTTCCTGTGTTGCTCCATCCTTTGCCAGTCTATCTGCCTCTTCATTTCCTGGTATGCCACAGTGGGATGGTATCCATTGTAATATTACTCTTCTTTTTTAGATGCTCACTTCTCGCATGGCTTCCTTCAGGTCTGGCAGTTTACCGCTCTCAAGTGCTTGTAGGACAGACATAGCATGAGTAAGAAATACCACCTACATGATGTATAAAGCCTGTTTGTCGTCTTCTTCTGTGATCGTTCGCAAACTTCTGCATATCTGCAGGATGGACTCCGGAGAACGGAATGCATTGTGCCATGGTTTACAGATTATCTGCGATTTATGCGCCTTTCTGCCTGACGAATCCGACTACAATATTTTTTGTTGGGCACCTTGACCATATATGGGATTTTCTTCTTTCCTTTGATTGGAGCATGTTCGTATCTGATGCATTGGTTTTTTTTTCTCTATAATATTGATTATTCTGTAACTGGTACAGAAGCCCGTAGAGTTTGTCTATAAAATTGATTATTCTGTAACTGGTACAGAAGTCCGTAGAGTTTGTCTATAAAATTGATTATTCTGTAACTGGTACAGAGGTCCGTAGAGTTTGTCTATAATTTTGATTATTCTGTAACTGGTACAGAAGTCCGTAGAGTTTGTCTATAAAATTGATTATTCTGTAACTGGTACAGAAGTCCGTAGAGTTTGTCTATAAAATTGATTATTCTGTAACTGGTACAGAAGTCCGTAGAGTTTGTCTATAAAATTAATTATTCTGTAACTGGTACAGAAGTCCGTAGAGTTTGTCTATAATTTTGATTATTCTGTAACTGGTACAGAAGTCCGTAGAGTTTGTCTATAAAATTGATTATTCTGTAACTGGTACAGTAGTCCGTAGAGTTTGTCTATAAAAGTGATTATTCTGTAACTGGTACAGAAGTCCGTAGAGTTTGTCTATAAAATTAATTATTCTGTAACTGGTACAGAAGTCCGTAGAGTTTGTCTATAAAATTGATTATTCTGTAACTGGTACAGAAGTCCGTAGAGTTTGTCTACCACTGTTTCTATACGAGATAAGTCAGTCAACTACACCCCCAAAACCTTCATCATCATCATCATCAAGTGCCGTATCCGCAATGAAGGTTGGCTGTAACGGATCTCTAACATCCCCTGTCTTTTGCCCTGGTGGTGCACTCAGACTTAACCTGCCAATTTCGTGATGTCTCTCTTCCACTTGTGTATTTCTGCCTACATATTGCTCACGGCCCCGACTTCACCCTCAAGTAAGGTCTACAACAAAACCTCCTTAGTCGGCTCTTACGATATACATCTCAGGTAACAGTGTTGCCATTATCTGTTGCTCTCTTTTGCCCCTTGAAGACGTGCGAAAAGGCTTTATTTGATTCTGCTCATTGTCTTCCATATTGAAAGTCATTCTTCTGACGTAAAACTGACACAACATAATTTATCTGAGCGTGTCGCACTGTTCCCATCTGTTACGATGAGATGTAACAATTGTGTTCATGTCGATGAATTAATTTGTTTATATCAGAAGTAGGTAACCTCTTACGTCGGTGGGACGGATGTAGCCGAGACCGTCGCTACATAGAAAGCATTTCAGCGAAATTAGGATCCCATTCGTTAAGTTTTTGATTATTGTTAGGGTTTCCGTTGGTAACTATTTATAAACTTGGAGCCACATTGGTTTTTTTTTTGGCATAAGATTCCAAGTATATAAATATTGACCCACGAAAAGCCCTACAATAATTAATTAAAAAAACGTTACGAATTAAATGAAACGTAACTAGTCAAAGCTGTTGAAAGGTCTTTATTTGAAACGGTCACGGATTTAGCTTTACTCGAGTTATTTAGTTAGTCGTCGGATCATCATCATTGCAAACTGGACACGTCCATAGTTGCTCCGATCTCTCCTTGAGTGTATCCGTTATACTTCTGCTGACAGTACCGGTCCTATGCTGGTTGACAATCATTCTTCTGCGCCCTCCAAAATGTTCACTTCTAGCAACACTGCATTTCAAACCCTGACCTTTAATCCTGGTCATTGAAAAAGAATGTGTGGGCTCAATGTGTTTACTTAAGTGGTGGTGCCGAGGCAATAATTGTTTCTTGTCACTTCTTTTTTCGTTCGCTTTGAACATGCTTATGTCCGAAATTTTCTTGTAGTTTGAAGATCCAGTGTACTCTATCGATGGGAATTGGGGGAGGGGGGGGGGAGAATATATATATATATATATATATATATATATATATATATATATATATATATATATATATATATAATATATATATATATATATATATATATATATATATATATATATATATATATATATATAGTACGTTACGCTGTAACCCATGACACATATATAATATATATATTGTACATTTATTAAATGGGCCAGAAAAAAGGCTTGTCGGACCGCATTCGGCCCGCTGGCCGTATATTTCCTACCCCTGGTTTATACGCTTGTATAGTATGGTGAAATGTATAGGATTATACAGTATGATTAAATCAAGTGGATACAGTCAAGTATCTTGGTAGCATTTGGACATCAGATGGCAGGTGTTCCAATGAGATCGCGAACAGGATAACACAGGCCAAATCAAAATTTGAGGTTTGTTCTGGTACAGACCTTAAGGGGCTGTCAACTTCAGGTAGGTCTGTGCAGAGACGAAGAAGCGAGCACCTGTGCTCGCTTCGCTCGCCAGGACCAGGAATCATACTGGTTCAGACCTTGATACTCCTCCTCGTGGAGTACCCCGGGCAACAGAGCAATCTGGCTAAGTTATCAAGGATCGGACGATCTCCAGCTGAGGTGGGAACCTGCTGTGGACTTGGAAACTTCCAAGAGAGAAACGACTCTTCTTAACCGCAGTGCGTCCCGGGATTAAAAGCAAGCTTCAGCAAACTTTCGACAGCCTTTTCGTCATTTTCGCCAAGGCTCAAGAACTTTTCGACAGTTCCCTGTCCGCACCCAGCGTCGCGATATAACCAAAAAGTCCTTCTTAGGACTAGGTTGAAAGTGACGTGACTAGGCATCCCGAGATGGCCTAGTCGAATCCAGTACTCAACAAACAAGGTAGGTCTGTAAGTTGTTTACGGAGTCGTTTAGCTTGGTGGATAAAGCTGCCTCTTTTCAGTCGCCCCATTGCTAGATTTTGAAATCTTTCCTTCATTGGATGATGTGGTATACACTGAAACTTTTCTGCTTCAATTAGTAGTAGGTTTTATGATCTAGGTCATGTTGCTCTATTATTCTTGTATAAGTTTACATGATTTAGGCAATCTTGTTCTAGATTTTACTTGTATTAGTTTATATAATCAGGGCCAGTGTTTCCCAACGTGGGGTTCACGCACCTCGGTGGGTGGGGGGGGGGGGGGGAGGAGCAATTTGATTGTTGAGGGAGTAATTCGAAAATTGTAATTAGGCTTCATATCGGGAATAATAGGCTTCATATCGGGAATAATAGGCGTCATATCGGGAATAATATAATAGGCTTCATATCGGGAATAATAGGCTTCATATCGGGAATAATAGGCGTCATATCGGGAATAATAGGCTTCATATCGGGAATAATAGGCTTCATATCGGGAATAATAGGCTTCATATCGGGAATAATAGGCTTCATATCGGGAATAATAGGCTTCATATCGGGAATAATAGGCTTCATATCGGGAATAATAGGCTTCATATCGGGAATAAATCATTTTTTAAGTCGAATAAATATGCATATATTACTTAGGGGGCATAGCGGGGGGGGGGGGGCGTCATAAATTTAGAATTAGGTGGGGCATGGTAAAAAAAGGTTGGGAAACACTGGTCTAGGCCATGTTGTTATTCTTTTAATTGGTTATATTCTTCTTCTGCGTTCGTTCTCAAAGTCCTGCAGATTAGCAGGATGTAGTCCGGAGAACAGAATGCGTTGTGCCATGGTTTACAGCATGGCTGTGATATCTGCGCCTTTCGGCCTGACACATCCGACTTCATAATGGTTTGGGTCACTGACCCTATACGGGATGGGACAGCCCACTCCATCCCATAACCTCCATAGTCGCCTCGTACGACGTGCATGGAAGGTAAACAGTGTTGCTATTCTTTGCTCCACTTTCGGGCCACGATAACACACGGGCGAATTGGTTATATGAGCTAGGCCATCTTGTTCTATGCCATCAGAAATCGTGAAAACATCTTCCTACGGAATGTTTCTTGTTTTGTAAATTGAGGCTTAAATGAGAAATGAATAACCTTTGTCCGAGGCCCTTGTATCCTTGAAAGTGTGAACACCCTCATAGTTGGCACCAGAGCTTGAGTGATTGATTGATTGTTTAATGAACTCAAAACGAACGAAGTTTCACCTCAATCAATGCTGCCACTCCTGTGATTTTCTTTTGTTTTCGGAACTGGCATTGTTTTAACGAAATGTTGAGTGGTAACTATGCTCAATTGAGATTTCTAATGCGAGAAGCACAATCGACTAACATACAGAGCATCTACCCATTTCTAAACCAGTTGACCACAAGATAAAAAGTTGCAATTGCACATACTTGTATAGCATTACACATCTTAGTACGAAACCTGTATTGTTTATTTAGTAACGCGTTCGCGAGAGTTACTGCGACATTAGTAGGCGTGTGTGTAGCTTAAAGTGTGTCATTGTTGTGATGTGTCATATTTGCGTTGAACCTTGGAATGTGTAACAACTAAGGCATTTCTCCATAATACATTCTGAATATTGTGTTTGTAATGGTTGACATAACATGAATTTATCATACAGACTGCAATCGTACATTGTATTTAAGACAAATTATTTACGTTAAACCGTGACCATCGCGTTAATTAAGACTTGTTGGCTATTGGGGGGGGGGGATCCGTCTTAAGTAAGTTATGTGACTTTCCCGAATAATTTTTAGTATGCTGTCAGCACAAAGTATACACAGTGGCCAATGAAATGATGTTTTCTTGGGCCAATCCTTCTTTATGAAATCGAAGGATGGACAGTAAACAAAAGTGTCTAAGATAAGCTGGAGGCAGCTGAGATGTGGTTTTTAAGAAGAATCTTGAGAAATTTAGATTGTGTAACTTTAGAAGAAGGAGCCAGCAGGTCTAATATATAACGATGGTCGTGATTAAACACCTGCCTATATTTGGAATGACTGAACTCTAAAGGACTTGTTTTGAAAAGGTAGGCGGGGTCAAACCGTTTACAGCCAAGTTGTATCGAAAGTGTTTAAGCGAGGGGTCGTGAATGTTTGATATGAAAGACGAGAGCTAGTCATATTGACATCGTTGATTGATACGTGTGCTGCTAGTGTGTCGTTTGGGTGTGTTTGTTTTCAGTATAGTTGAGTGTGTAGTTAGATGTGAAGTTGCTAGAAGAGAACTGTGAAATCGCGATCTAGGTTCGAGTCGGAGACTGGAGTTGTGTTCGAAACTGCATAATTACTTCAAGAGGTAATCCTGTGGTATCTGTTGTCTTGTCTAATTTCACGAAAGATTGGATGTGTTAATTCTTTATTTGATTTAATGGCAGAAATCTTTTTGCACACTTGGATAAGCCATACACATCACCGGTATAATCATCCCAGTGTAGCCGGTATAGTCATCTCAGTGTAATCGGTATAGTCATCCCAGCGTAGCCGGTAAGTCATCGCAATGTAGTCGGTATAGTGATCCCAGTGTAGCTGTATAGTTATCTCAGTGTAGCCGGGTATAATCATCCCAATGTAGCCGGTATAGTCATCTCTGTATAGCCGGTGTAATCATTGCAATGTAGCCGGTATAGTGACCCAGTGTAGACGGTATAGTCATATCTGTGTAGCCGGTGTAATCATAGCAATGTAGCCGGTATAGTTATCTCAGTGTAGCCGGTGTAATCATCTCAATGTAGCCGGTATAGTGGTCCCAGTGTCGCCGGTATAGTTATCTCAGTGTAGCCGGTATAGTTATCTCAGTGTAGCCGGTGTAATCAATACAATGTAGCCGGTATAGTGATCCCAATGTAGCCGGTATAGTTATCTCAGTGTAGCCGGTGTAATCATCGCAATGTAGCCGGTATAGTGATCCCAATGTAGCCGGTATAGTTATCTCAGTGTAGCCTGTGTAATCATAGCAATGTAGCCGGTATAGTTATCTCAGTGTAGCCGGTGTAATCATCTCAATGTAGCCGGTATAGTTATCTCAGTGTAGCCGTTATAGTTATCTCAGTGTAGCTGGTATAGTTATCTCAGTGTAGCCGGTATAAACACTTTAGTGCATTCGGTATAAACACTTTAGTGTAGCCAGTATGAATACTCTAGTGTTGCTGGTATATATGTTGTATTGTAGCAGATGTAAACCATTTAGTGTTGCTGGTACATACGCTTCAGTGTAGCTGGCATAACATTTTAGTGTAGCTATTATAATCATTTTAGTGTAGCTATTATAATCATTTTATTGTAACAGGTATACTCATCTTAGTGTAAGCAGATTAATTACTTCAGTGTAGCCTGTATAATCATTTTAGTTTAGCTGAAATAATCATCTTATATTAGTTGGTATAATCATTTTATTGTAGCAGGCATATGCCTAACTAGGTACAATCATGTTAGTGTATTATGTGAAAACAAGTGTGCATCAGGTACAATCATGTTAATGTATCATGTGAAAACAAGTGTGCGTCAGGTACAATCATGTTAGTGTATCATGTGAAAACAAATGTGCTTCAGGTACAATCATGTTAGTGTATCATGTGAAAACAAGTGTGTGTCAGGTACAATCATGTTAATGAATCGTGTGAAAACATGTGTGCGTCAGGTACAATCATGTTAATGTATCATGTGAAAACAAGTGTGCTTCGGGTACAATCATGTTAATATATCATGTGAAAACAAGTGTGCATCAGGTACAATCATGTTAATGTATCATGTGAAAACAAGTGTGCGTCAGGTACAATCATGTTAGTACATATGTGCAGTATTAATCTTTTAATGGCTGTAATAATTAAAGTCTAGTTGGTGTACATTAGTTTTGATATAGATTAATCATGGTGAAGATTAATATAGGTGTCAATTAATATTTGTGTATATTAATATTCTGGGTGTGTCCAATATAATCATCTTCAGCCTCATTTTAGTTGAGCTTCTCAACTTTTTTCAGATAGCACACCCAACCCACATGTAATAATGAGTATGCGAGCACCACCCACATGTAATACTGAATGTGTGAGCACCACCCACATGTAATACTGAATGTGTGAGCACCACCCACATGTAATATTGAATGTGTGAGCACCACCCACATGTAATATTGAATGTGTGAGCACCAATCACATGTAATATTGAATGTGTGAGCACCAATCACATGTAATATTGAATGTGTGAGCATCACCCACATGTAATACTGAATGTGTGAGCACCACCCACATGTGATACTGAATGTGTGAACACCACCCACATGTGATACTGAATGTGTGAGCACCACCCACATGTAATACTGAATGTGTGAGCACCTCCCACATGTAATACTGAATGTGTGAACACCTCCAACATGTGATACTGAATGTGTGAACACCACCCACATGTGATACTGAATGTGTGAGCACCACCCACATGTAATACTGAATGTGTGAGCACCTCCCACATGTAATATTGAGTGTGTGAGCACCACACACATGTCATAATTAGTATGTGAGCACCACTCACATTGTAAACTAAATGTGTGAGCACCACACACATGTCATAATTAGTATGTGAGCACCACTCACATTGTAAACTAAATGTGTGAGCACAACCCATATGCAATACTGAATGTGTGAGCACAACCCACACATGTCATAATGAGTCTGTGAGCACCACCCACATGTAATATTGGGTGGCCACCCACAAGTAATACTGAGTGTGTGAGTATAACATATGGTAGGAAATAAATATATATTTTTATTTTAGGATATACAACCTTCTTCTTTGCACTGTACACATTTCCTTGACCTCATTTCTCCCATAATTGCTGGATAGCAATATTTGTTTTCATTTGCACAATAAAGTTTCCAATATAAATGGAACTCCTGATAATGTTGTGGAGAGCTGTTAAGCTTGCATGGTGCAAACATCACGTGTTATTGCAAGATAAACAAGAGAAGACATTCTACAAAACTTCCATAAGAGAACCTCAATATAAGGTCGTGTCATCTACTAAAGTTTTCTTTTGCAGTTCTCTTGGTGGTTTGTCTAGTGGGCCATTGGTGAGATCCACAGACGCAACTGCATGTGTACTATTGCTTGATAATAACATTAAATGATGAAGATTGGTAGCTCCTAATCGATATTATAACAAGAAAGCTGGCATTATTTAGCAATATACAGCGACATAACAGCATGGAAAAATTAATAATAGATAGTATGGTTCCCAGAAGCAGGGGTAAGGACAACCCAAGACAATGATAGATAGCAAACATCTCAGATTGTTTAAACATTCCCTTGTCAGTGGCAGGTCGACTTGCTCAGAAAAGTGAGTTAAGAAGTTCCACATAAAATACTAGGTTCTGGAGAGAATATTTCATATGATATATATTACTATTATTTTTAATGTTTGTGTGGGGTGCAAAGGGAACGCATTGCTCTAGGCGGACCCAGGGTTAGCAGATAACCAAGATCCCAAATGTACCTCCACGCGGTGCACCCTGGAAACAGAAATACAGCAGCTCGAGCTGATTCTGGCCAAATCATTTGGGGATCGTGTCCGAGAATGTGGAGGTAGCAGATGGAAAGAGTTTTGACTGCACAAGAGACAGACAATATCTCTATCACCACATATAGCGACACTGTCGACATACAGTGAAGCTAGTCAGTCCAATCCGAACATTGGAGGGGCGGCCAATGTAAAATGCACGTAAAGGTCGATGTATGGCGAGAGACAAATAGATTTCATACCGAGTACAATGAAACAATGAAAGGGCAGAACAGCGCTAGAGGGCAGCGCGAACTGCAAATAGAAAGTGAAAAGTCCCTAGGAAAGGGGAACTACAAGCTCCGTCAGCTCGAGACGAGCTTCTAGTTACCCCTGTTCCTTACAGGCAGAGACCCAGACCCATCCATTGGCGTTTGGTAAAGCAAGAAGACCTAACCCAACTTTTATGTCGAGCCTTCCTAAACCGGAAATATGCTCGCGAAGAGAAAGGGTTCTGTACCCGATGGGCTTAGGCAAGAAAGGGACAACGATGGTAGTCCTGGTCCAACTCTACTGTCAAGGTTTCCTATACCGGAAGTACACTTGCAGAGCGAAAGGGTTCCGTACCCGATGGGCTCAGGCACAAAAAGGACAACGATTTAGCCCTGGCCCAACTCTACTGTCAGGTTTTCCTATACCGGAAATACATTTGAAGAGAGAAAGGGTTCAGTACCTGATGTGCTCAGGCGCTATTGGACAAGGACGCTCAGCTCGAGAACGCCTTGCTCTCAAACGCGTGGTATGAGACTCGAACTCGCACAAGGGGTACACGATGTCGGTGAATGACACCTCGGCTAAGAGGGCGAAAGAGCCAAGGTCCAACTCCTCTGTTGAGTTCTTCCCCTTAAGGAACCAGGCTCACGGATGAGAAACGGTTCAGTACCCAATGGGCACAGGCACAGCACGTCCAATTACACGAGGCAAGTTCATAGACAGTGGAACACCTCGTGTGAGTCAGACGAGAGCAAAAATCGTCTGGGCGAAGAGTCACCACTACGCGTGCCTGGAGACAGATATAGAGGCTGTCACAGGCTAAAGGTAGCCCACCCGAATTGTCAAGGCATGCCGAAATCGGATGTGCTAGGCCTACAAGGCGCATAACGGTGGCACAACGTAATCACGCTCCCGACGGAAATCGCACGGATATCCGTGATGGTTACAATGGAGCGAACGCAAAACAAACAAACAAACAATGTGTGTGTGTAAAAATATAAACCAATTATAAGCAGTGTTACATAATTGTGGGTGGTTTATTTATATAAATGTAACTAATGTATTCATAGTTAATGTATTCATAATGTCATAGGTCAAACAATCACATGAATGTTGCCAGCATAGTCATTTTAGTGTTGAGAGCAATTATCTCAGTGTAGCGAACTGTGGCCAACAGGACAGAAAGATAGGCCAGACAGCTAAAGGTAAACATCCACTGTTAGGAGGCCATTTCCTCACTTATAAACAAAAAACACATCCATGTAATGCCCTATTGCGTGTCACTGTGTGATATTGATTAACTAGCAACACGTTAATACTCTCTTGCAGTGACACGCAATATTGTAGTGTGGGGGGGGGGCGGGGGTGTGTGTGGGTTGTTTCTTTGGATATGTTACGAAAAGGCCTCCAGGAAGTAGATGTTTCCCTATAGTTGTCTGACCAGCCTTTTCAGTGGGCCAAGAGACAAATTATATAATTGTAGGTGTTATAATCCTCAATCTACATATGAAATGATCATATTTGTATAGATGGTATAATAATCTCTGAATATAATCATATAATCTGTTGCTGTAATCAGCCTATTTAGCAAGGACTTGGGTTTTAGCGTGGTTTGTTTTATGTCGCTGTGTTTATCATACAATTTGGCTTGCAAAGATCTTCCAGCAGTCCATACCTTGAAAAATCGCCAGTGTAAAATATGCGAATATAATTCAAATAAAACTTTTGGGTCATATTTTCGATTATTACCGTGATTTTCGTTGGTTACTATTTATATAAATTCTGTCACCTGATAACGCCTGCTTACGAAATGCACAGGAATAATTGTCAACACGCCTCATAAGGCTTGTTTGTATAGTCTTCTAATGGCGGAAGTTACACACAAACTGTAAAAGTTGTTTAGCCTCTTGGTGTTGTTGTGACCGCGCTCTTGAACATTTTGACTTTGTCTCAGATGTTTGGTGCATACATTTCATTGTCTTATGTAAACGTTTTGTCCCAATTCCCGAGTCACTTGGGTCGGACTAGTATTGTGGTACGGTAGAAGTTCACCAGCCGAACTTATTGACAAAACAAGAAACATAGTCGTGGAAAAACATGATGACCTACACCATTCGGCACAGCATTTGACTATATATATATGATAATCAGTGTGAGACCTATTGGACGCCCTCGTAAAAGGTGGATAGATAGTGTATTAGAGACACTCGGAAATATAACAGCAGAGGAGGCAAATAGAAGGACAAAACACCGTACACTCACTCTCCCCTCACACCGAAAAGGTACATAAGGACAGAAAGAAGAAGAAGAAGAGGAAGAAGAAAAACATTGGTGACGTCATTCATGCATATCAACTCTAGGAAAATAATTGGAAGGCAGTTTTCTAAAATGGCTGTGTGTAGCTTCTATTGGCTGTGTGTAGCTTCTATTGGCTGTGTATAGCTTCTATTGGCTGTGTGTAGCTTCTATTGGCTGTGTGTAGCTTCTATTGGCTGTGTGTAGCTTCTATTGGCTGTGTGTAGCTTCTATTGGCTGTGTGTAGCTTCTATTGGCTGTGTGTAGCTTCTATTGGCTGTGTGTAGCTTCTATTGGCTGTGTGTAGCTTCTATTGGCTGTGTGTAGCTTCTATTGGCTGTGTGTAGCTTCTATTGGCTGTGTGTAGCTTCTATTGGCTGCCGAACATAGAGTATGATCATAGAGATTAATGATTAAAGTGATCATTGTACTTTCAGTGATTGGTGATCATTGTACTTTCAGTGATTGGTGATCATTGTACTTTCAGTGATTGGTGATCATTGTACTTTCAGTGATTGGTGATCATTGTACTTTCAGTGATTGGTGATCATTGTACTTTCAGTGATTGGTGATCATTGTACTTTCAGTGATTGGTGATCATTGTACTTTCAGTGATTGGTGATCATTGCACTTTCAGTGATTGGTGATCATTGTACTTTCAGTGATTGGTGATCATTGCACTTTCAGTGATTGGTGATCATTGTACTTTCAGTGATTGGTGATCATTGCACTTTCAGTGATTGGTGATCATTGTACTTTCAGTGATTGGTGATCATTGTACTTTCAGTGATTGGTGATCATTGTACTTTCAGTGATTGGTGATCATTGTACTTTCAGTGATTGGTGATCATTGTACTTTCAGTGATTGGTGATCATTGTACTTTCAGTGATTGGTGATCATTGTACTTTCAGTGATTGGTGATCATTGTACTTTCAGTGATTGGTGATGATTGTACTTTCAGTGATTGGTGAAACTTTATTACCCTAAATATTTCTATATTGTTGAGTAGATATGAAGAATTCATCTTGGAGTGTCTGGTGTAGTCAACTGAATGTGGATAGTGTAATCAAATGCATGTAGGCAGTGTAATTAAAATTATTGAGGGTTGTAAATTGATCTGAGTGTGTGTGAGGGTTCAATCATAAAAACGTGTATGTAAGTGATGTAATTATCTCAGTTTAATTGATGTAATCATCTCAGTAATTGATGTAATCATCTCAGTAATTGATGTAATCATCTCAGTGTAATTGATGTAATCATCCGTATACCCGAGCATAAGTTGTGTAATCATCTCAGTGTAAATGATGTATTCACCTGAGCGTAAGTTGTGTAATCATCCATGTCAAATGTGTTGCATGTAAACCTGTATGCTGTACATTGTTGTCTTTATGTTGAGATATTCGTCTGTACGCTGAATTAAATTGAGTTTTTGGGATTGGGTGTTGTCAATCAACTTCATGGAGCAGAACTATTTCACAAAATGTCATTGCACTGCATGTGGCAGTGCATATAAAGGGTGGTAACCCCACTTGTGATTGCCGCATCTGAAATTAGTTATGTACCCTTGCAGGAGTTGATCGAAGTTAGTTGAAATTTTTGAATTGTCTTTTTTCTTCATTGTATTCTGAATCTGAGATGTTTTTTTTTCTTCAAATTCCTGATGATTAACAGGGTGGATGTAGGCTGAAGAAAGTAATATGGTGTGTCGTGGTTTATAGCTTCGATGAGATTTCCGGCGCAAGGCATCATGCTTCAGCTCGGCGTTCTGGTCAGTTTCAATTAAGGGATAAAATGCCAACTGATCCACCCCACACAAAAAGAATTTCATTAAAAATCTTTTATTTTATGCACGCAGGTCATCTGTGACTACACATACGACTTAGGGAATTACAATCACTGACTCATTGACACACAAATCTGTGACTCCACATATGACTTACTGAAACTACAATCACTGTCTCATTGACACAATCTTCTCTGACTCCACATGCGACTCACTGAAACTACAATCACTGACTCATTGACACAATCTTCTCTGACTCCACATGCGACTCACTGAAACTACAATCACTGACTCATTGACACAATCATCTCTGACTCCACATGCGACTCACTGAAACTACAATCACTGACTCATTGACGCAATCATCTCTGACTCAATAATTATATTTCTTATCTGGTGTCTCACAGATCTGCTACTAGACAACAGTTGAGAGACACGTCTCTTGGCTCACATCTGATCTGACGAACTACCACCTATACCTCACCTAGTTACCATTGTAGGAGTGGATTATTCCTGTCAAGCTTCAGAATGGGAAAAGGAATGTCACATTTGTCCAAAGAGGACCTGAGGTTCCTACAGGAGAATACAAAGTTTAGCAAGGAGGAGATTAAACAGTGGTACAAGGGTTTCATGGTAGAAATATTTTATACTTGTGTTTGTCTTGTAAGGTGTGTGTGTGTGTGTGTATTGATGTGTACAGGTGTGTATATATGTCTAATGGTGTATACAGATGTGTTCGAATCGGACTCATCGGGCATCTACGGACTCACAAACCAAATTAGTTCATTACCAGTTTTAATTATATTATATATATATATTTTTTTTTCATCACATTTAATGTTTTTCATGCCATGCTCATCTTCGCTTGCGAAGGAGGAACATCATCATCACAGATGTGTACATGTGAATACTGGTGTGTATATGTGTATACTAGTGTGTACAGGTGTGTGCGGATGTGTACAGGTGTATACATATGTGTACATGGGAATACAGATGTGTACATTTTATACTGGTGTGTACAGGTGTGTGATGTTGTGTATAAGTGTATATTGGTGTGTACAGGTGTATCCTTGTGTATACTGGTGTACACATATGTGTTAGGTATATGCAGGTGTGTACAGGCATATACTGATGTGCACAGTTGTTTACTAGTGTGTACAGGTGTATTCTCATGTGTACATGTGTATAAAGGCCTATAATGGTGTGTACAGGTATGACCATCTCCATTAAAGATCTACGAGCACAATGAAAACAATACGTCATGCATGATCAATTTGATTATTTCCATGATTTTCGTTGGTCACTACGCATATACTTAGTGTTGCCTGCCAATTCGGACCAACAAAATTCACGAAAATAATAGAAAGAGACGTTTGTGAACGGATTCTGATAAAATGTTTTAAAAATGATCCAAAATAAGAATCTACTGTGTGAAATAATAGCATGTAACCCAACAAAAATGTTCTGGATATAAAGCCTGGTACATCAAGAAAACGGTGGCTAGAAAACATCAAGGTAATTTTGAACGACCTCATCGCAACGGAGACAACACATCTGGCCTTTGAACGCTAACTGGGGGTCCTGCCCGTACACTTAACAGCAAATGTGAATATGATTAACCATCATTCACCTGTGGCTAGACAATAGACAATGCAAGGTGATTCAGAAGAATTCTGACAAATGTTTTCCTGCAGTAGAAAGTGGAGAAATACATCATTGATTGTTGCAGAATTGAGGATTACCTTCTGCGTTTGTTAGACACTCAATACAGACACAGAATAAAGGATCCAGACTTTGAAAACAAGTGTTACAGATGTTTGTTAATAAGTAGCTATATAGAACACAAGGCTTATATTTGTCTGGCAGAAAATAAACAAACTTGCAGGATATCAAGAACCACTTTTGGCAGTGGTGAAACGCGTAAACATGTTTGGTTTGTAACGAGACACCACTTGCTTTCTAAAATTATTTTGCAAGGAACAGTCGAGGTTGGAAGGAGGAATGGAGGGCAGAAAATCTTGGATTGATAACATCAATGAAGGTATGGGCCGGGTATGATTTTTCTAGACTCCTCCAAATGACTATGGACAGCGGTGTTTGGAGAGCTTTAATTTTGTGTTGAGGTCTCCAGGTTGATACGCATGGCCTTGATGGTTGGTTGGTTGGTTGCTGATCCAGCAGTCTATGGGCTCATGCCCTTTGACCCATGCCATTAAATGGCATTATATTGCTGGAAAGTCTGTGGATTTTCGTCCCACCCCGGGACAGAGCTAGAGAATAACTATCACACCTCCAGGAAGGTAGGTTTCAACCTATGCACATGCTCCGAGCCACTGTAGCCAAGATAGGGTTCACTGTGCACATTCCCCACCACCAATTGAATACTGGTTATGCCGAACTTCTCTATTTCTCTAGGCATGCAACCAAATGTTCAAGTCAAAAGCATTGTCACATCCTGAGTCACTGTGCCTCTATGAAGGGTCTCAGCCATAGGAAAAAAAAGTACTGTCAGTTTCCTCTTCCCCAGTGCTGCACAGTATATATCTGACTCCCTCCCAACCACAGAGGGTACATTTTGACGGGCTATAGGTCTTTGTTTGTATTATTTGTGTTTGCAATAAGTAAACCTTTCCCTGTTTCACTGCATTGAGGCATAATGAGGAATATGATAAAAGACTTATATCTTTTGTTGACCAGCAACATAACCAGAAATCATGTAGGCAACATCACACCCAGCGCCTTTACATTCCCAAAAGATCTGGTACCCATTTTGATAATTGTTGTGTCCCTGAATTCTTGGGAAACTTGGGAAAGGTGTGTATAAGTGTGGATGCAGGTGTGAATACAGATTAATATATTTATTGTTGCAAGTATTTGAAAGTGTTGTTGCAGGTGTGTAAAAGTGCTTATGCAGGTGTTTATAATTGTAGATGCAGGTTGTATGTTCTGTTGTTCATTCATATTTACCGGGTAAGTATGCTTTTGTGTTACATTTCCCCCACTTCAATCGACCATCTTAACATTCTTCAATAATTTTTCATTCAGTCATTATTCATCCAATCACTAATCCATCATTCTTCCACTCACTCATTCATCATTCTTCCACTCACTCATTCTTCTTCCTACCACCCATACATCATTCTTCCTACCACCCATACATCATTCTTCCTACCACCCATACATCATTCTTCCACTCACTCATTTATCATTATTCCACTCACTCATTCATCATTCTTCCACTCACTCATTCTTCTTCCTACCACCCATACATCATTCTTCCTACCACCCATACATCATTCTTCCTACCACCCATACATCATTCTTCCTACCACCCATACATCATTTTTCCTATCACCCAAAAATCACCCTTTCTATCACCCATACATCACTTTTCCTATGATTCATTCATCATCCTTCCTATCATTCATACATCATCTTTCAAATCACTCATGCATCTTTCTTCCTATCACCCTTCCATCATACTTCCTATGATTCATCCTATCACCCAATCATCATCTTTCATATGATTCATCCTTCCTATCACCCTCCCATTACCCTTTCAATCTCTCATACATCATTCATCCTATCACCCATCCATCATCCTTTCTATCACTCATCCACAATTCTTCCTAACTCCCATACATTCTTCCTATCTCCAATACATCATTCTTCCTACCACCCATTCATTATTCTTCCTACAACCCATTCATCATTCTTCCACTCACTAATTCATAATTCTTCCTACCACCCATTCATCATTCTTCCTATCACCCATTCATCATTCTTCCTACCACCCATTCATCATTCTTCCTACCACCCATTCATCATTCTTCCACTCACTCATTCATCATTCTTCCTACCACCCATTCATCATTCTTCCTACCACCCATTCATCATTCTTCCTACCACCCATTCATCATTCTTCCTACCACCCATTCATTACTCTTCCTACCACCCATTCATCATTCTTCCTACAACCCATACATCATTCTTCCTACCACCCATTCATCATTCTTCCACTCACTCATTCATCATTCTTCCTACCACCCATTCATCATTCTTCCTACAACCCATACATCATTCTTCCTACCACCCATTCATCATTCTTCCACTCACTCATTCATCATTCTTCCTACCACTCATTCATCAACCTTCCTATCACCCATACATCAACCTTCCTACCACCCATACATCAACCTTCCTATCACCCATACATCAACCTTCCTATCACCCATCAAGTGTTCTTCCTATGACATCCTTCAACATCAAACAACACTGAAAACTTTTCTAAAACTGTTGTCTTATGCCATGTCTCATTTTCTCTCTTACACTCTGATGTTCATAGTTTTCTCCTTGAATCACACACTATTACTCTTGAATTCTGTCAATCTAACCACGCACTTTTCACTTTCATAGAGGGATTGCCCAGATGGAACCCTCTCCAAAGACAAATTTAAAGAGGTATATGCCCAGTTTTTTCCTGGAGGCGACCCAGAAGCATTTTGTGATCATGTGTTCCGGTCATTCGACAAGGACGGAAGTGGTTCTATCGAGTTTAAAGAGTTCCTTTTAGCCATCAACATCACCTCTAACAAAGGTGACCCCAGGGAGAAGCTGAACTGGGCGTTTACAATGTACGATATAGATGGCAATGGAACGATTGATAAAACTGAGATGGAAAGTATCATCAAAGTGAGTAAATATTATATTTTTGTTTTACTCCAGCTCCTATTTTTCTAATTATTTTGATTATTATGTAAATGAGGTCTTATATTTTACTGTAAACATCTTTAAAAATGTGTGTGAGAACACAAAACAGCCTTTATTTCCACAGCCCATAGAAAGCCTTCCTACACTCCTTCACAGGAAAACATTGCAGTAACGAAAGAAAGTCAATCAATGTAGGCATATATAATATTTAAAATTATTAGTCAATCAATGTAGGCATATTTCCACACTCATCCACATCGCTGAGGATAGAATTAACTGGAGGACTCTGTGTGCTGAGGCATCCAATGTGGTACCCCTATGACCCTGAAGGGTTACGGATTTATTGATTGATTGATTGAAATAATATTTCAATATAGTCAATCAACATTATATACAAATTGTATGTGTTTCAGGCTATCTACAATATGTTGATCAATGTAGGCATATATAATATTTAAATATTAGTCAATCAACATTATATACAAATTGTATGTGTTTCAGGCTATCTACAATATGTTGGGAGCAGCTATCAAAGAGCAGCCTGTTGAGACCCCACAAGAGAGAACGTTGAAGATCTTCGTTAAGATGGATACAAATAACGATGGGGTCCTGACGAAGGATGAATTTGTACAAGGCTGCATGAATGATCGTTGTCTGTACCAGATGCTAACTGCAGACGGAGAAGGCGGACCCAAATAATAATTTAGTGAAGATGAGGAGACGGTGTGTTTGGAGAGTTGGGCCTGATGTCCAGGAGCCATTTATATGTATGGTTGGATGGTTGGTGTGTGTGATCAGCGTGTTTGCTTGCAGCCGGGGGTTGTGTGGTTAGCATATTTGTAGTTAGTTGCGTGTGATTAGTTAATTTTTGACTGTATGTGTTGTAGATATTTGTGTGCGGTAGGAACACTAGTGTGTGTGGTAAGTGTATGTACATGTGTATAATATATATACATATATTGGTCTTTAGTGTGTGAGTGTAAATTTGAGAAGTTACCCTTATAGGTAATATGTTTGACTAAGCAGATATCAAATTAGTGATACGGTGAGTGAGCAAACACTAACCCTAGTGATATGGTCTAATGAGCAGATCCGAACAGTGGTGATATGGTCCAATTAGCAGATGCCAAACTGAATGTGTAGTCGTGTCCTAAATGCTTGAATGAGTCCTAGTACATGTCAACTAGAGAATATATTTAATGTGGTGTTCGATTTCACATTTGCCTTGTGGTGTTGTGTGCCTATAAATTATTTAAGGTAGTTGAAGTAGAGTCTCTACATGTTTGTGATGCATAGAATGAATATTTGTGGTGGGGGTTTTACTTTCTTCTTCTGTGGGTATCCAGTTGCATGCTCATAACTTAATTTTATACTTAATTACTATTTTTATTGTAGCAGCATATTCTGAGTTCCATGGTCTCCTGGCTGAGACTCACTTATCTTCTGAGTTCCATGGTCTCCTGGCTCAGACTCACTTATCTTCTGAGTTCCATGGTCTCCTGGCTCAGACTCACTTATATTCTGAGTTCCATGGTCTCCTGGCTCAGACTCACTTATATTCTGAGTTCCATGGTCTCCTGGCTCAGACTCACTTATATTCTGAGTTCCATGGTCTCCTGGCTCAGACTCACTTATCTTCTGAGTGCCATGGTCTCCTGGCTGAGACTTACTTATCTTCTGAGTTCCATGGTCTCCTGGCTCAGACTTACTTATCTTCTGAGTTCCATGGTCTCCTGGCTCAGACTCACTTATCTTCTGAGTTCCATGGTCTCCTGGCTCAGACTCACTTATCTTCTGAGTTCCATGGTCTCCTGGCTCAGACTCACTTATCTTCTGAGTTCCATGGTCTCCTGGCTCAGACGTACTTATCTTCTGAGTTCCATGGTCTCCTGGCTCAGACTCACTTATCTTCTGAGTTCTATGGTCTCCTGGCTCAGATTTACTTTACAGAACTGCCTATTGTACTATTCTACAGGAAAGAAATTGTTGCCATTTGAAAAAAGTTTTAACAGACAAACTCTACTTCCCTATCTCTGGGCTGTTGACCATAGTAAAGTTCATTGAAGACATTCATTACAACATATGACTCTGGCAGGAGAATAAAGAAGACAAACTCTTTGTTTTTGTCTATATGTGTCACAGTATCTCCCACAAACTGTTAACTGTCTCCATTGATATAAGGAATATTTATGTCACATATACTTAATTAATCTTTTACTCAGAAGATTTCCAATTTTATTTATGCTCAGAAAAACTATTCTTGTGCTGTCATTCACTGTTGACATCCCCGCTTGTTCGAAATAGGGCTTCCACCATCTTGCAGATGATGATTAAGCAAAATCTCAGTAACTCATTTCAGCAGCATCTCTCTTCACTGAACTTTCTAATCCCCTTGTGTGGGTTGTTGCATCCTGATTGCGGAGGTGCACCTCTTGGCATCTCTCTTCACTGAACTTTCTAATCCCATTGTGTGGGTTGGTGTGTGGCATCCTGATTGCGGAGGTGCACCTCTTGGCATCTCTCTTCACTGAACTTTCTAATCCCATTGTGTGGGTTGGTGTGTGGCATCCTGATTGCTGAGGTTCACCTCTTGGCATCTCTCTTCGCTGAACTTTCTAATCCCATTGTGTGGGTTGGTGTGTGGCATCCTGATTGCTGAGGTGCACCTCTTGGCTGGTTGCCTCCATCTTCAGCTTTTGTACTTGCTAGAGCAGACTGTCACCTTGCTTGATTTCAGAAAGGCCTGGCCAGTCTTATTTTTCAGCCTCTGTTGGCTGAACTAAGACAAATGTATAAAATGTTCAAGATTGACAACACAGTTGACAACACAATCATGTGTACATGTGGACAGGCATGTCAGACAGTAGAACATATTCTTCAGGAATGTCAATAATACAAAATGTTGTTTGCCCACAATGGTTGCTGTTATTTTCCTCAATGTTGTTTGCCCATAATGGTTGCTGTTATTTTCCTCAATGTTTTTTGCCCACAATGATTGCTGTTATTTCCCTCAATGTTGTTTGCATGTGTTGATTGTTGTTAATGGAATTGCTAGTAAAAGTTACCACAGGATGATGTCATTCTCTGTCACAAGTTTAGTCAATACATTCCGTTCATTTCTGGACATTTATGAAATGTCATCTGCCTTTATGTCATATGTTTATATATTATTTATACTGTTTTTGTGTGATGGTGTCCATGTACTTATAGAATAATGTCTGAGTGACAATGTCTGTGTGGGATTATGTCATAATGTGAAGTCTGTTAAATCAGTATGAACTATTTTCTGTATGAGATTATGTGTTTATGAGCTAAAGTCTGTATGAAATTAAGTAAAGTATGTTTCAGATTATATAAAGTCTGTTTGAGATTAAGTGAAGTCTGTATTAGACCGTGTATATGAACTAAAGTCCTGTATGAGATTAAGGAAAGTCTGTATGAGATTATGTTTGTATAAAGTAATGCTTTTAAGCAAGACTGGAATGATATTCATACAGGATGTTGTCTGAAGTGTCTGTATGAACAGTGCTTGATCTGCCTGAGAAGCAGTCTGCAATGTCTGTCTGTTCAGAGATAGATCTCTCTCTATAGGGGATTCTGAGTGTATGGAGAACAACATGTTAGGGCATTGTCTTCATGGAGTATTGTTTGTATGCAATGTTGTGTTCTTGGGGTGATGTCTGCATGGGGGTGATGTCTGCATGGGGGTGATGTCTGCAGAGAATTTTTGTTGTTTATTTGCATATTTTCTTCTTTTGCAATTATTTATGCATTTCTGGCTGTGCCTGCTGTATTGTGGATGTGTTTGTGTGCGTGTCTGTATATGTCTGTTACTGTGTGTATATGTATGTCTATCTGTATCTGTCTGCTACTATGTGCGTGTGTATGTATATCTGTCTGCTACTTTGTGTGTTTGTGTCCCACCTGTCAACTCCCAGAAGGATCATTCTGTATTTTACTTAAAAATACATCTTTTTCTTCTTCAATGTTTATTCTCAAACTCCCACTGGAATTATCTTGTAGCAAGACAATGGTTCTAATAAATTTCCAGCAGGATGTAGTGCATATAAGAGAAATGCATTGTGTCACTGTTTTGTTTGTGTCAATGGGCCAACACATCCATCTTTGGTGGTAAAATGCATCTTTAAATATGTGCACATATTCTATAAGCAGTAATTCAGTAACGGAAAATATGAGAATATCCCATCTTCATCTTCTGCATTCATTCTCAAACTCCTGCAGATTAGCAGGATGCAGGCCAGAGAATGGAATGCATTGTGCCATGGTTTACAGATTCACTGGAATATCTGCGCCTTTAGGACTAACACATCTGATTTCCGCATGGCTTCTGGATCACTTTGACCTTCTATAGGATAGGACAGCCAGCTCCAGTCTAAAGCCTTCTTTATTTACCTCCTGGCAAGTATGGTCAAATTCTGCCTAATGTGTGTGGATGAGTTACTGCTCACATAAAGAACAAGAAAATGCCTTTTTTATAGGTAATACACACTGGTGTCTACAGCTTGTTCATGTGGAAATAGTCACTGCTCAGACATCTTCAGATTTGCTCACATAAGAAACAAAAATAGAGGGAGTGTTGTGTGTGGCAAGTAATAATGTTGCTATTCTTTGCTTCCCTCTCAGGCCCTGGCAATGCATGGGTGGACATATACAATGAATCCTGGGTAAATTTTGTATTCATACAGAAAATTTGTAGTAGGTGACATCTCTGTGTGACTATGTCTGGCTGTCTGCATCTATCTATGGCAAGGTACAAATCTGTCTATATATGTCCGTGTATGCATTCTATTGTGATGTATAGTTGTGAGAAGTAGACAACCACTGCAGCAATAAATACTATGTCAATATAGTATTGTTACTAGATAATCTAACTACCAAGGAGGGATCTGAGCACATATAGACTTATCCGGAGTTCAGTGATGATGATCCAACAACTAACTAACTACCAATTATTATCATATACATTAACATAGTATTTATTGCTGCTGCGGTACTATCCAACTTGTTGGATATCCCTCCAGCTTGTCGGATATCCCTCCAGCTTGTCAGATATCCCTCCAGCTTGTCGGATATTCCTTCAGCTTGTCAGATATCCCTCCAGCTTGTCAGATATCCCTCCAGCTTGTCAGATATCCCTCCAGCTTGTCGGATATTCCTTCAGCTTGTCAGATATCCCTCCAGCTTGTCGGATATCCCTCCAGCTTGTCAGATATCCCTCCAGCTTGTCGGATATTCCTTCAGCTTGTCAGATATCCCTCCAGCTTGTCGGATATCCCTCCAGATTGTCAGATATCCCTCCAATTTGTCAGATATCCCTCCAGCTTGTCAGATATCCTCTGAAAGTTTGGTTATTTACTCTCACCACAGGCATAGCGAGACGGTTGCAGGCTTTCTAATATAAATGTTACAAATTAATTCTGCATGTCTCCTATAGAGAGAATAAGACAAATGTGTATATAAGAAATAAAATAGAGATGTATACAGGTACATAAGAACAATTACATTCAATAGTGAAACCACAAAAGCTTGCATGGTTTGGACATGTAGCGAACATGATTTTCTTGGCAAAAACAATATGAAAGGGAACAGTCAAAGATGGAAAAAGCAGAGGTGGTCAAAGAAAATCATGGATAGACATAAAAAACTGGACAGGGTTGGATTTTTCCTCATCCACATCGTTGAAGATAGAAATTGATGGAGGATTCTGTGTGTTGATGAATCCAATGTGGTACCCATACGACCCTGTTTGGTTACGGGCTTATGGTATGGTATAGTAAGTTCTTCTTGATTAGAAAACTGGCCTGACAGCATGTGGGGCATTCCCATAAGTGCTCTGCCCTCTGTTTCAGCAGCCATTCGACTCGATAGTGTTTCGAGTCCAATGCTTCAGAGACAGACGTCGTCATCAGGGCACAACTCTGGCCCTTATGACAGTTTTCTTTGTTGTTCCGCCCACCCACGCCGTGCCTGTAACTAGTTCAAGCACAACGTCGGCATGTCGGAACAACATGGTAACTGTTATCGAAGGTTACGACTACGGGATTGTATAGATGACGTACCATGAAGCTTCTATAAGAAGATAACCTCAATATAAAGGCATGTCATCTACTAAGGTTTTCTGTTGCATGGTTGGTTTGTCTAGTGAGCCATTGGTGAGACCCACAGACACAACCGCATGCGCATGGTATAGTAAGTAAATAAAGTAACCCATAGCATTTATTAATGCTGTAGGGGTGTGAGATGTTAGTGATCTCACATTTCAGTAGCTCTGCAAAAGAGGTCAGTAGCCATCTCCTCTCCCTCGCAGTTTTTACATTCCGGATTAATCCGATACCCATTTAAGGCTTGTTCAACCCAGGAACCGTTGCGATCTGAAAAACATATTTGCTTCAACTGGTGAATGAACCCAACACCACTCATATGGTATGCATATGTCTGTGGCAATGTGTATGTCTCTGTTCATGTATGCCCATGTCTGTCTACATCTGTCTGTGACTGTTTGTATATCTGCCTGTATCTGTCGGTGTATGTCTATTTCTATGTCTGTCTTGTACTGTATGTTTAAAGAATCTGGCTCGCCAAATTGCCATATTGTACAGCTCATACATTGTAAACCACCAGCCATTTTGTGGTTGTCTATGACAACCAGTTATCTCAATACATTTTTATTATAATTCTATAATCAGGATTTCATGCATGCTTGGATAGAAATTATTGTATGACCTTGAACTCATTCATCACATAACTATGATAATAAGTCATAGTTATGATTTTTAAAAGAAGCTAGGTTATGTTACATTTGAAGCCTCATTAAATAATGATTGTTGAAAAGAAATTTCTGAAATTGTATCTAAATCCCTAATTGTTACCAACTCTGAGTGTTTGCATCCATCGCTATGTCAATAATGTCGAAGACAGTGGCAAAATGGTCAAGCATGTTTGATTGTAGTTAGCTTTGAAGTTGGTGACCAACTTACAGTACAGGAACCAGTTCTCTCATATGACTGGCCTACTAGCGATATGGTTACAAACGACCACTGTTCAGTGGAAGTGGTAAAAACACTGAACATATTAATTACCACAACCGATGTTACATGTGTCAGGCTATTGGCACAAATTAAACGGTGATACAACACATTTTCATTCTCTGGATTACATCCTGCTGGAAATCTTGTAGAATCATTATCCTTTTACATGAGAGATTCAGTGGGAGTTTGAGAAATGACGGAGGAAAAAATAGAAACCTCATCTGAGTGTGTCGGTTTGTTTATTATACATAGTGATGACGATTGGGCTCTTAATTGGTTGATAACTGATACATCAACACACTTGGTAATACTCACATACTCTCAAAGCATGCTGCGCAAGATATAAAAGTTCATGCTAAGAAAATAATGGTGGGACTTATTGAACAACTCAGTTATCCAGAGCATTACATGGATATACTGCCCTGGTCATGCTGGGGTCAGAGGAAACAAGAGAGCTGACTTATTGGCAGGCAATGCGGCGATAGACAGCACATTGCTGAGAAGAGACAAAGCAGACTTAATGAAAGCAGCATGTGTGGCGCATGGCCGAGAGTTTAGAACGCTAGTCTCACACTAGTGAGGTCTAGAGTTTGATTCCCGGTAAGGACTGGGTTTTTTTTCTGTTGGAGGGTAAATTAAAAAATTCACCTTGTACATGACGTGGCGACAGCAAGAGCATGCGGCCTTTATCACAAAGCTATTCAATCCCCTCCCTGCAATGCCTGAACTGGTAACATGCAGTATTGACAATGAAAGCAGTAATAAATTCATTTCAAGATGCAGATGATGCCAATGAGGTTGAGAACGTACACATACTGAGAATGTTAGAAATGGGAGTATCTAGAGGTGAGGGAAGGAAAAGTAAATTTTTTGGAACGTCCCGAAGATCACACAATCAACACCTGACCGGGACTGAGTCTACATACACTGGGATGACTGCTAGAGCGGAGGGTGGAGCACTTATGGGAATGTTCGCGTGCTGTGAAGCCAGTTTCTAATCAAGAATCAAGACCATTGGGTACATCCATTTCTTGAAACTCTGTAGCGTTATATCCTTTTATATGGCTTTGAAAGTGTCTGGTAAGTCCTGTGGTAGTCACAAAGGTCTGTGGACATGTTGTGTATGGGATGATCACTTTGTCTGCTAACAATCATGTGGTACTTGTGGATGTGTAGGAAATGTGGCAGCTGACAGTCTGACAAAATCATGTGATAAAAGGAACCTTTTCATCACATAATATCACTGATGAAAGCACAACTCTCCTCAAATGAAAATACGAACATACATGGAGTTAGAGAACAGGCAGCAACTTTCCACAGGAGCCCATCCTAAATATGAACAGAGCAACAGTAAACTACTATTTTTAGGCTACATACAGGACACTGTAGACAACAAGCTACATCTCCACAAAGTAAAGGCTGTCCAAACTAGTCCATGTCAAAAGGGTCCCCAGACTCCAGAACACATTTTGCAGACATGTACACTCTTTGATGATTGGAGGTCGTATGGTTCCAAGAGACAGATCTAAAGGTGAAGCTGCGGGGCAACCATGAGGACCTACTATTAATGACGGAATTCATGGAGGAGGCCCTACTATCTGTATATACTTTGAAATATAGGAAACTGATCACAGACGAAGAAGGATGATTACTTTAGATGGTGTGTGAGTTGCTTACATCTTTCTAGCTAGTCTATGTTGGTGAATTGCTTACATCATTATTTTTTTTTGTAGAAACCTTTGATGCTCTCTCTCTCTCTCTCTCTCTCTCTCTCTCTCTCATTTGGCATTTTTATATGTATCATGGTCTGTACCAAAGGCTTTAAGTGATGTATTTAATGAGTCCTTGCAGTCTTCTATTGGTCACCTTGAGAACAAATGGTCTTTTGTGTCTCATCATAGAGAAGTATCCTTGGTAGAGGTAATCTGTCATAAGCACTACATGACCTAAGTAGGGGGACTCTCAAAGCATAGCACAACATGGAAAGTTGGTCTCTTAGGAGGCTTTTCAAAGGATAGCACAATGTGGAAAGTTGGTCTCTTAGGAGGCTTTTCAAAGCATAGCACAACGTGGAAAGTTGGTCTCTTAGGAGGCTCTCATAGCACAACGTGGAAAGTTGGTCTCTTAGGAGGCTCTCATAGCACAACGTGGAAAGTTGGTCTCTTAGGAGGCTCTCATAGCACAACGTGGAAAGTTGGTCTCTTAGGAGGCTCTCATAGCACAACGTGGAAAGTTGGTCTCTTAGGAGGCTCTCATAGCACAACGTGGAAAGTTGGTCTTTTAGGAGGCTCTCATAGCACAACGTGGAAAGTTGGTCTTTTAGGAGGCTCTCATAGCACAACGTGGAAAGTTGGTCTTTTAGGAGGCTCTCTTAGCACAACATGGAAAGTTGGTCTTTTAGGAGGCTCTCATAGCACAACGTGGAAAGTTGGTCTTTTAGGAGGCTCTCTTAGCACAACATGGAAAGTTGGTCTTTTAGGAGGCTCTCATAGCACAATGTGGAAAGTTGGTCTTTTAGGAGGCTCTCATAGCACAACGTGGAAAGTTGGTCTTTTAGGAGGCTCTCTTAGCACAACGTGGAAAGTTGGTCTTTTAGGAGGCTCTCTTAGCACAACGTGGAAAGTTGGTGTTTTAGGAGGCTCTCATAGCACAACGTAGAAAGTTGGTCTTTTAGGAGGCTCTCATAGCACAACATGGAGAGGTGGTCCCTTCTGGGCAGAAAATAAAGCTATGGAGACACACCCTCCTTCCCCCAATTTGCATAAAATAATACAAAAAATATATTGCCAATAATTATTTATGAACTGAAACAAATAATTTCTGTTTTGTGAACTAACTTTATCTTTTTATGCAACATATTGCTTCTTAAACTTATTTAGTTGCACTTAATTATCTTTTTTTCATTGGTAAAAAAACATTTTTATTTATTTTAAATAATACAACACATTTGTGTATGTGCTTTCCTGAAATACGATATACGAATATCACACTTTTTAATATACCGACTTGATGTTTTCAGTAATTTATATTCCAATTTCTAATTTTTAATTCACCCAGTGGCAGTAACTCAGTGTTGCCAGTTCAGCATTTTTTCCACCCAATTGAACTAGGTTTAAATACTAACCACATGAATATATTATTTTTTCCAAACGATGCAGTTTATTAGGCTAATTTGTAAAATTATTCACATATTTTTGGCAATTTAATTAAAGTCTTTGAAATTCAGACTACTATTTTTCTGTATAGGCTTTCTCCCTTTACCTTAACTTATAATTTGTTCCTTTTTTTTTTTAAACATCACATGCACCTGTAATAATTTCATTTAAAGTAACAGTTAAATTGAGTTGGTTTTATTATTCTTCCTAATAATGGAGGGAAGAGTACCTGGGAAGAGGAGAAGGGGCAGACCAAGAAGACGATGGACTGACGACATTAAAGATAACATGAATACATCGCTAGAAAATGCAAGCCACATCGCCCAAGACAGAGAGAGGTTCAGAGAGTTCATTGGGAAGACAACGTTCTGGAAGGAATACGTCACATGACAAAGTAACAGGGCTCGTATTTCAGAAGATAACCTTTTTTTAAATATTTTCATAAATCTATATTAATAATAGTACTAAATATGAATCTTTGAAATATTTTTTTTATTGAAATATTATGACTGATTTGATGTCATTGTGGTCTTGAATGACATAGGTCTATTCACCGATTGTGATTAAAATTACCAGGTGGTCTTGTATGTAAACTGACTCTGTTGCCCTTTGATGCATGGGACCCTTTAATCCTCTAATACACCAATTAAGATTTCCGGTAATAAAAATATGATTACTGAATATTGTAAGAACATTATGTTCAGGTATACATAATATGTAAAAATAAATTAGGAAAAGTTATATCGTAATATTTAAATGGCTTTTTTACCCTTTTCTCTGTTATACGATTTTTGGGGAGAAAGTAGTACGGTATAATTTTACTAAAACTGAATTTATAAATAAACCAAACTGTTATCACTACTGAATATTTCATTTGAGAAAATTAACTAAAGTGGTATCAGTGGTGAGTATTTCAATTATAGAAAAGTAATTGAAACTAAATAGAAAAAATATACCTTTTATAAATTCCCAAAACAATTTGGGGGGAGTTTAAAGACCCACTCCCTATTTCTGATTGCATATAGGTTTCCTATATAGATTTGATTTCATATAACTTTGATCGGGTGGCTTAATAAATAAGGTGCCCTCTGCCGTTGAGGTGTCCTGCAAATTGCTTCATTTATCATAATTTGTAATAAATAATTTGGATCAAAATAGTGTAACAATGATTTTTTTTAAATCTTGTCACCCACTAGGATTGTAGGGATGTCACATTGGAACGAACCATCAACACAATAAATCCAGTCAAATATCCATGTTCTTCAACCACACAAACGAAAGTGGAAAAATTATAGATTATTACCATGCCAAGATAATGGATGGTAGGGCCTGCTAGTGGATAAAAACATACAAAATGAACAATTGCTAATTAGCTTCTTTTTATTGTATGTGTACATGTTATTTGCTTTGCATTAATCCTCATATTAGGTTACAGTTTCATTCTATAAAGACAGTGCCCATACTAGACAGGTTGTCCAAGGCATTGTGCCTATAATGGCAGCAGGGGCATGCAGTATATTTTCTCTGTGTATTGCAAGTCATCAAAATGTTGCCATTGAAATGTTTTTTTTTTTAAAATTATTGAATGGTTCAAGTTGTATTTTGATTTCACTGCTTATGCCTCCTCCTTGCGGTGCTGCTGACTCTCTGTATCATAGCACTGCGCTGCCCTAAATGGCATCCGTTGTCTAGCACAGTTGAAGTAATGACTTGTTCGGAAACAAATTCTCAGCTGCTTGCCGCTTCTTTCCATCGTTTGTCTGCCTTGATTTCATATAACTTTGATCGGGTGGCTTAATAAATAAGGTGCCCTCTGCCGTTGAGGTGTCCTGCAAACTTGCGGAGAGAAAAGGAGGCTCCTCACATCTCCTACCTGTCTCATGTTTATATTACGTCTTTATTTCCACTTAATCAAGATTATCTAGAATAATAAAATAAAATACGCAAATCTATCTATCTGTTGTCTTTTCTCTGCTTTTAATTGAAGGTGTTGCAGGATTGTAAGGTGTTGCAGGATTGTAAGGTGTTGCAGGATTGAATGATAATCAATTTTCGGGCTATGGTTGTTTTATAAACGGTAATACTATGACTTCTAAGAATATTGGTAACTCCTTTAATCCACCTTTTTTTGGTCTACCTCTACCTCTTGCTAATTCCATTTTCATGTTGTATGCTCTGGCTGCTGGTCAATAAGGGTTCATTCTCATTAAGTGGCCGAACCATTTCAGTCTCTGTTTTCAGTGCTTCAGGTGAAAACCTTAAATATTTTTTGTGAGAAAATTCAGAAATTGTAAATTGCTATTGTGTAATATTTGGATGTAGTCACCTTTGCCTACGATACATGCCCTCCAGCGCTTCTAGGATTCCTGTTCTAGGATTCCTGTAGAGCATAAAAATTCTTTTGGTTGTGTGTCTAACCACTCAAGTACTCAACTACCAAAACATTCAACCACTCAAGCATTCAACCACCCAAGTGCACAACCACTCTAGCGCTAAACCAGTTAGGCCATTCAACTGGGGGGGGGGGGCTATACATAAATCAATGCTGGATGTGGGGGTGTGGAAAATCCTGAATTTTTGACAGTTGTAACAAGGAGGGGTGGGGTAAAAATCAGGAAAGTGTGACGATGGAATTTATGGACAGCCCTTATCAAAGTTTCGTACCAAGGGGGCTAGTTAGACAAGGTGCTAACCACTTTTCCACAGGTGTTTCATTTTACGTTTGGGTTTTCAAATAGTTGTTTTCTATAATTTAACTTCAGGTAAAATATCACAAAAATTGGCCAGATATCCTTAGCTTTTAATACATTTTCACATTGACCAAAATTACAGAAATGACCAAAACATTAGTTTCATGACTTGTGACATTTAAAAATGACCGAATTTCACAAATGGTCCAATTCTGCAAACTCTGAGAGAATCTAGGTAAGATCAGGCATGAAATGTTCATGTTGAATAATTATCATACTTGTCAACTTACAAAAGCATTATTCTGTAATTCAATCTGAAATAATCTTAGAATTGTGTATTTTTACTCAAAATTCTGGCCATATTCTGTAGAAAGTGTAAAAAGATAAAGGTAGGTCCCATGGCAGCAACCTGACGTCAGGGACAAAGATAAGTCTTCATATACTGAGCCACAGCAACTATTAGGTGTGGGGGGGGGGGTTCCATTCCATGCTGTCTTTATCTCCTCAACTCATGTGTCAGGTACACATTTAGACTGCGTCCATAAAGAGAAGTAGTCAGGCAAGAAATCAAGAACCTGATTATTTATTTTTTGTTTGTTTGGACTAAGTTTTCAACCTGGCACGCTGTAACCCAGTGATAGTAAACAAGTTCCCTATCAACTAGAATACCGCGTTCCTCAGAAACAGTATAACTTCACTAAAAATAATTACTAAAATAATTACTAAAATAAGTAATATTTAATCAAAATTGATTATTTTCTATACAAAATGCAGAGAATGTCTACTATTATGGAAAGTCTGTACTAATTGACAGATCTGATTCCGTATTTTCTCAGTTTTTGTATGCCTGCTAAAAACTAAGTTATGTTTTTATTAAAGACATTGTATCAAGTGTTGTGGTTCGTTATTTCATTTCAGTTGATCTGTCTTCCCTTGTCGTGTAAGAATTATTGGCATTTGTGTTACCTAGATCAGGAATCCCTTCCATAGAATTGCCATTACTTCTAGTGTATCACTCATAGCACGTAACTCTGTAACTGAAAGTGATAAACCTAAGGATCTAAAAAAATGCACTTGTAGACAAGACATCACTAGCCGATATAAAAACCCCCCACCCTCGTGAACCAAGGTCTTTCGCTTTAAGGTCTTGGCTTGACATACCATATAGGTTTCTGTACATTTGTGTTACCTACATTGTTGATGAGTTCCTCCTTCGCAAGCGAAGATGAGCATGGCATGAAAAACATTAAATAAGTAATAATTAGAATTGGTAATTGTCTAATTTGGTTTGTGAGTTCGTAGATGCCCGATGAGTCCGGATCGTGCACGGAAAGTTCTATTGCAGTGCATGCAGGAGTGCTGAAGGTTCGGGGTAGGAGAATTTTCAGATTTGTCCTTCTGTTTCTTGCGCTTGTGGATTGCCCGCAGCGTTCTTTCTTTTTCAAATTTCATGATGCCAGCAGTGATCTGGGTGTGCCAGGCTGAGCGATCAAGTGCTGTAGTCTCCCAGGATCTAGGATCGATGCTGCAGTGTTTGAACGTTTACCTTCGCACAGCTCCCCATAGAATAATCTCTATAAGGCACTTGTCTGGCATATGGACGATGTGGTCAGTCCAGCGGAGTTGGGACCTAGTATTTGGTGTAGAGGATTGACTTACTTGCAGGTTTTTTTTGCAGATGTTACCTACATTAGGTGTAGAGGATTGACTTAATTCTACTCAGTTGTTCTACCTATATTAGGTGTAAAGAAATGACTTAATTCTACTGGGCTTTCCACATATATACTTAACCAATCACAATGAATTGGCACACTGCTTTCCAAGAGTAGCACTCATGTAACTGTAGTTTCAGGTGATAATCCCCAGGAATCTCCCATAAATGCTCATGTAAACAAGACGGCATAACTTGTAATCAAATTTGCAATCAAAAGTGGTATTAGTTGCTGGGACAATGTGATATGGGAAGTTGGAAGTGGGGATCAATCAGAGAGAGGGTTTTGGATGTGGAGGAGGGGATAGTTGGATGTACTTAATGTGAGGAAAAATAAATGGTAGTTATATTGAGTGTAGGGGGAATGTTGAGTTAAGGGTATTGGATGTGGTGCAAAATATCCGAGGGGATGTTGGGGGGGGGGGTGAATTGTTGTGTGTATTGAATATAAGGAAAAATAAATTGTAGTGGCATTGAGCAGGGGGAAATGATGGAGGTAGGGGTATCGATTATGGGGATGGGGTAGATTTATGCCAATGGACATGAAAACAAAAATGTGCTTGACTGAAGTGGATGATACCACATACAGAGATGTTGACATCAGTGTGTGACTAAAGTGGATTTCTACCATATACAAAGATGTTGACATCAGTGTGTGTGTCTAAAGTGGATTGCTACCATATATAGAATTGTTGACATCAGTGTGTGACTAAAGTGGATTTCTACCATATATAGAATTGTTGACATCAGTGTGTGACTAAAGTGGATTTCTACCATATATAGAATTGTTGACATCAGTGTGTGACTGAAAGTGGATTTCTACCATATATAGAATTGTTGACATCAGTGTGTGACTAAAGTGGATGCTACCACATACAGAGATATTGACATCAGTGTGTGACTGAAGTGGATTTCTACCATATATAGAATTGTTGACATCAGTGTGTGACTAAAGTGGATTTCTACCATATATAGAATTGTTGACATCAGTGTGTGACTAAAGTGGATTTCTACCATATATAGAATTGTTGACATCAGTGTGTGACTGAAAGTGGATTTCTACCATATATAGAATTGTTGACATCAGTGTGTGACTGAAAGTGGATTTCTACCATATATAGAATTGTTGACATCAGTGTGTGACTAAAGTGGATTTCTACCATATATAGAATTGTTGACATCAGTGTGTGACTAAAGTGGATACTACCACATACAGAGATATTGACATCAGTGTGTGACTGAAGTGGATGCTACCATATACAGAGATGTTGACATCAGTGTGTGACTGAAGTGGATTTCTACCATATATAGAATTGTTGACATCAGTGTGTGACTAAAGTGGATTTCTACCATATATAGAATTGTTGACATCAGTGTGTGACTAAAGTGGATTTCTACCATATATAGAATTGTTGACATCAGTGTGTGACTGAAAGTGGATTTCTACCATATATAGAATTGTTGACATCAGTGTGTGACTAAAGTGGATGCTACCACATACAGAGATATTGACATCAGTGTGTGACTGAAGTGGATTTCTACCATATATAGAATTGTTGACATCAGTGTGTGACTAAAGTGGATTTCTACCATATATAGAATTGTTGACATCAGTGTGTGACTAAAGTGGATTTCTACCATATATAGAATTGTTGACATCAGTGTGTGACTGAAAGTGGATTTCTACCATATATAGAATTGTTGACATCAGTGTGTGACTGAAAGTGGATTTCTACCATATATAGAATTGTTGACATCAGTGTGTGACTGAAGTGGATTTCTACCATATATAGAATTGTTGACATCAGTGTGATGGTTGACATAATGACAACGAATCTGTATAAATTGTCTGTTAAGTATTTAAGGACTGACATACACAAAACAGAATCTATGAAAACTAGAAAGGTGCAACACTAATGGTTATAACAATCATCATCATCATCAAGTACCGTCTCCGCAACGAAGGTTGACTGCAACGTATCTCCAACATCTCCTGTCTCTTGTCATGGTGGTGCACTCTGCTAGACTGTAACCTGTCCACCGTGTGATGTTACTCTCCCACTTTTATCTCTGCCTACCTCTTGTTGTAACAATAGCTAGCACCAAAGAGAAACAAGTCAAGAGATGTAAATATCTAGGCAGCATTTTTAACGAAAATTGAAAACTAGACAGAGAAATAGAAACAAGGTGTCAGAAAGCAAATACAGTGACGTATCAACTTTCACTATTACTTCTCCACCCAAACATCAAAATGGACACCAAAAGATAGATATCAACAATTTTTATACCAATACTCTGTTATCAATGTCAAACATGGTCTTTAACAGCTTCGCAGCAGGGGAAAATCGTTACACGTGAAATGAAGTGTGTGATAAAAACTACAACGGTTACTAAACTAGATAAAATCTGAAATGAAGAAATTAGAAAAATAGTTGGTGTAATATCATGTATTGAGCATATTGAAAGACAGCAAGTAAAACGACTTGATCACCTTATGAGAATGAACCCAAACCAAATATCAATTACAGCATATAACGAAAGAATATCACGACAAATAGCCAAAAGTAGACCAAGAAAACGGTGGATAGAAGACATCAAGATAACATTGAAGAAACATGGACTTAATGCAACCTCGATGACACATCTGGTCTTGGAACGACTGCTGAAGCTCCCCCCCCCCCCTATGCTCAACGGCAAGTATGAATACTATCAACCATCATTGACGTGGAGAAAAACTATAGACAAAAAGGACTGACGTCACTGCACCTCGGGTAGACTCATAGATGTTCAGCTCTCGTAATTCAGCCACCTCGACTTTCGGAGTTACTTAATGTTATTATGTTGTCATTTTTGTTAAAAAATAGCATAAAATAGCAGCCATAAATACATTAAAAAGTTGATTGACTCACGGTATGTACTAAGGGAGACAAGAGTGATAAAGCTAATCTTGTCAAGAACGTCGGAGTTATCTCTTATTTTGTAGTCCACTTCTGTTACAATCAGTAAACACTGATACGATGAGACATGCCTACTTGATTGAGATATCCATAGCATATCATATTATGGTTGATACCCCTAACAATTCGCACGATGCTGTAAACATTTTCCTAATATGGCAGTTTCCAGTTTCATTATATCTATAAGACACTGTCTTACTGTTTCATTATATCTATAAGACACGGTCTTACAGTTTCATTATATCTATAAGACACGGTCTTACAGTTTCATTATATCTATAAGACACTGTCTTACAGTTTCATTATATCTATAAGACACGGTCTTACAGTTTCATTATCTTTATTCTTCTCCTTGTTCGCAATTGAAGATACATAACAAGTCCGATTTTCTTGATAAAGGCTGCTGTATTTGAAAGCTCCTGGGTGCTTCCATGTAGCTTTCTTTGGATATACTTGTCTGTTGGCCAGTGCTCCTCCCTTAACTAGTTAATTTAATACAGTCTTGCAGGATATGTTCTGTGGTCTGTGCAGTTTGCCCATATGGACACATAAGTGATGGAACCAGTCTTAGTCTATTTCCCTGCCTGTTTAGTCTGTTGTGTCCTGTACTGATGCGGAAGATGATAACTTGCTCAGCTTTGCCAAGATGGTGAGAGTTGTCTTTTGGGTGGTCTATTTTCCTAATAACTTTGATGATGGTCTTCCTTTCCTGGTAGAGGATTTCTTGGTCTTTTTGTTTTTTGTATTGCTCTATCTTTTGTTTCTCTACATTTAAGACACTGTCCTCTATTTTTCCTACCTATAAGACAATGTCTCCTAGTCTTCCTACCTAGAAGACACTGTCTCCTAGATTCCCTACATATAACACACTGTCTCCTAATCTCCCTACCTGTAAGACACTGTCAACTAGTCTCCCTACCTTTAAGACTGTCTCCTAGCTTCTCTACCTATAAGACACTGTCTCCTAGTCTCCCTATCTTTAAGACACTGTCTCTAGCTTCCCTACCTATAAGACACCGTCTCCTATTCTCCCTGCCATTACGACACTGTCTCCTAGCTTCCCTATCGATAAGATACTGTCCTCTAGTCTCCCTACATGTAAGACACTGTCTTCTAATCTCCCTACCTATAAGACTGTCTCCTAGCATCTCTACCTATAAGACACTGTCTTCTAGTGTCTCTACCAATAAGACACCGTTCCCTAATCTCCCTAACTATAAGACACTGCATTATAGTCTCCCTACCTATAAGACTGTCTCCTAGCTTCCCTACCTATAAGACACTGTCCCCTAATCTCCCTATCTATAAGACACTGTCTCCTAGTCTCCCTATCTTTAAGACAGTGTCTCATATCTTCCTTACTTTTAAGACAATGTCATATATTTTCCCTAGCTATAAGACACAGTCCCCTAGTTTCTCTACCTATAAGACACTGTCTCCTAGCTTCCCCACCTATAAGACACTGTATTCTAGTCTCTCTACCTATAAGATACTGTCTGCTAGCCTCCCTACCTATTAGACACTGTCTCCTAGTCTTCCTACCTATAAGACACGGTCTCCAAGTTTCATTAACTTTAATACACTTCTCCAGTTCGCAATATCAATTATTTTCAACCACCGGGCCCCGGACATGTCTAACGGACCCCCACAGCTCCTTCGTGAATTGTATAGTTATTTATGCGTATATAGACTTTCTTTGGACCAAGCTTTAGTATTTACACACACACACATACACACATAATTTGGAGGCCGCGATCTCACAACGTCTGAGAAACACTACCATCCCTATATGACACTTTCATGAAGCCATGTCTAACTTCGACGTCTTTTACCTCTTCTATTATCTCCCGCCCATATCCTTTCACAAGACACTTTCAATGAGATAACCACCTCTTTAATGGGCATATCACTTTCCGCCTCCTGAATATGACACTGTCTTTCCTTCATTAAATGACACTGTCTCTCCTTGATTAAATGACACTGTCTTTCCTTCATTAAATGACACTGTCTCTCCTTGATTAAATGACACTGTCTCTCCTTGATTAAATGACACTGTCTCTCCTTCATTATACAACACTGTCTATACTTGATTAAATGACACTGTCTCTCCTTCATTATACAACACTGTCTCTACTTGATTAAATGACACGGCATTGCCTTCATTAAATGACACTGTCTCTCCTTGATTAAATGTCGCCGTCTGCATTTCACTGAATGACAATGTCACCTTTACATTAAATGACACTGTCCCCGCTTCATTATATGACACCTTCTTACTTCATTAAATTCCACTCCCTTAATTAAATGACACTGTCACCCCTTCATTAAATGACACTGTCACCCCTTCATTAAATGACACTGTCACCCTTCATTAAATGACACTATCACCCTTCAGTAAATGATACTGTCACCACTACAATAAATGACACTTTCACCCCTTCATTAAAGGACAATGTCACTCTTTAATTAAATGACACTGTCACTCATTCATTAACTGCCACCCCTTCATTAAATGACACTTTCACCCCTTCATTAAATGACACTGTCACCCCTTCATTAAATGACACTGTCACCCCTTCATTAAATAACACTGACACCCCTTCATTAAATGACACTGTCACACATTCATTAATTGACACTGTCACCCCTTCATTAAATGACACTGTCACCCCTTCATTAAATGACACTGTCACCCCTACATTAAATGACACTGTCACCCCTTCATTAAATGACACTGTCACCCCTTCATTAAATGACACTGTCACCCCTTCATTAAATGACACTGTCACCCCTTCATTAAATGACACCGTCACCCCTTCATTAAATGACACTGTCACCCCTTCATTAACTGTCACCCCTTCATTAAATGACACTGTCACCCCTTCATTAACTGTTACCCCTTCATTATATGACACTGTCACCCCTTGATTAAATGACACTGTCACCCTTCATTAAATGACACTGCCACCCTTAAATAAATGACACTATGAACCCTTCATTAAATGACACTGTCACCCCTTCATTAAATGACACTGTCACCCCTTCATTAAATGACACTGTCACCCCTTCATTAACTGTCACCCCTTCATTAAATGACACTGTCACCCCTTCATTAACTGTTACCCCTTTATTATATGACACTGTCACCCCTTAATTAAATGACACTGTCACCCCTTCATTAAATGACACTGCCACCCTTAAATAAATGACACTGTCATCCATTCATTAAATGACACTGTCACACTTCATTAAATGACACTGTCACCTCTTCATTAAATGACACTTTCACCCCTTCATTAAATGACACTGTCACCCCTTCATTAAATGACAATGTCAACCCTTCATTAAATGACAATGTCAACCCTTCATTAACTGTCACCCCTTCATTAAATGACACTGTCACCCCTTCATTAAATGACACTGTCACCCCTTCATTAACTGTCGCCCCTTCATTAAATGACACTATCACCCCTTCATTAAAGGACACTGTCGCCCAGGGCCGGCCCTAACAATTGCGGGGCCCAATGCGAAACGGATTGCGCGGTGCCCAGTCTGGGTAGGGAAGAGGATAATAAAATAAATTCTGATATGAATTTATGGGCCTATGAAGTCAGGAGCCCACTGCGACCGCATAGGTTGCAATGGCCTAAGACCGGTCCTGCTGTCACCCCTTCATTAAATGACACTGTCACCCCCTTCATTAAATGACACTGTCACCCCTTCATTAAATGACACTTTCACCCCTTCATTAAATGACACTGTCACCCCTTCATTAAATGACACTGTCACCCCTTCATTAAATGACACTGTCACCCCTTCATTAAATGACACTGTCACCCCTTCATTAAATGACACTGTCACCCCTTCATTAAATGACACTGTCACCCCTTCATTAAATGACACTGTCACCCCTTCATTAAATGACACTGTCACCCCTTCATTAAATGACACTGTCACCCCCTCATTAAATGACACTGTCTCCAATCTCTCTTCTCTTCCTCGTATTATAAATATTTTCAGCCCTTCCTCCTTTCAACGCTATCTCTTAACCCCACTTCCCTCCCTTCTTGACACTGTCTCATAATTCCATCCCATTTTGACACTGCCCCCGTCTCCCAATCCTATTCCCTCCAATATTTAACACTGTTTTCTAACCATACACCTTCTCCTATTGACACATCACCTCTCATTAACATCCCTTCATTTCTATAAAACAATATCTTGAACCGTCTCCCAAAACGAGTATATGCCGGTTGCCTCCTCTACACTCTGCAGAACAATGTTTCTCTTCTTAATAAAGTTCTAATCATCACCTCCCCTTGTTCTATAGGACACCATCTCTCTCTTCTCCAATTCATGTTATCTAATGCGGCATAAAATCTCCAACCAAGGAAATCGCTGACGCGTGTCCCATGAGATAAATAAAAGACTCTTCATTAAGACACCAAATTCCTGACTGGGCAATTATTGAGCGCGTGGAGCAAGCTTAGGGCAGTTGGAGTTGCCTGCTCGGTGATAAGATCCTCTTTGTAAGGAAGGGTCACATAGAGTCGGGGGGAAGGAATCTGCAGCTATCGATCCCAAAACTATGTCTTTCTAATCTAGCTTTCAGAGTTTCTAGTGGTGTAGCGCTCGCTAGATGGGAATGTATTAGAGAATGGGGCAGACCACACTTTTCTATTTTTACGTGGCAAGACATAGAGATAGACATAAAACGATAGAGACATAACAAAAATGGAAAGTAAAACACGCACTGCGAAACAGATCAATAGAATATACAGAAATCAGAAATATAGATCAATAGAATGTAGAGAAATCAGAAATAAATTACACTTATTTACATTTACATATATAATACATTAAAACTTTCGTTACTGCATGTTTTCCTGTAAAGGAGTACAGGGGGGGCTTTCTATGGGCTGTGGAAATAAAGGCCGCTTTGCCATAGCAGACGCCGCATGACGACATGTATATATGAATATAAGTCAATTATATAAATAGACAGAAAGACAAATATTTAGATAGCACACACTTTTTGGCATCAATATCCGACAGTCCTACGGATGATAACCTGTGGTTTTGTCTTTTTAAAAAAAAATTTGTTTCATCATTATTTGTCTTGTGTTTTGTCTATTTTCTGTTCTTGTTGTTTCACCTCTGACCTTCTATTTGTTAGTATTCCTAGTTATACCCATTCTTAGCTCTGCCGTGTGAACTTGAACGTTAATGGCGTCATTCTTACTTCTCGTATTCTGTTGTAAATGTGTTTTTAGTAAATACCTTTTGGTAGAAACGTTGATTTGTGTGTTTTTATGTGTCTTTCTGAAAAATGGGTGGTAAAGTTACTTAGACGATACAAGAGTTGGCAGGATTATTTTCTCAAGAATGGCTTGATACTAAGACTTGACACAGCACACCTTCCATACCTGATCAATGATACACCTGGCAGGTAAAATGTACTACCTAAACTAATCAGCCTGCAAGAGTCATACCTTTCACACCTCTCAGACTAACTTCCAGCGCACATTCCAACGTGTAACAATCACACACGTCAACATTTCCAGCTAGTACTCATTACAAACATATTACGTTTTTGAAATTACTTCTTCTCCAGTGCTCCATCTCACAATCCCTGTTGGTCACCACGATGTCTCCAGGAGACAGGATTGAGTAGTCGTGGTTTACAGCTTGTCTGCGATATATGGGAGTATCAGTCACATCTGGCTTCAGTATGACTTGTAGGTCACTTTTTTGTGTTCGTTCTCAAACTCCCCTACGATCTGTCTTGTAGCAGTATGTTCTCAAACTCCCATAAGATCTCTCTTGTAGCAGTATGTTCTCAAACTCCCATAAGATCTCTCTTGTAGCAGTATGTTCTCAAACTCCCATATGATCTCTCTTGTAGCAGGATGTTCTCAAACTTCGCTACGATCTGTCTTGTAGCAGGATGTTCTCAAACTCCCCTAATATCTCTCTTGTAGCAGGATGTTCTCAAACTCCCATAAGATCTGTCTTGAAGCAGGATGTTCTCATACTCCCAGAAGATCTCTCTTGTAGCAGGATGTTCTCAAACTCCCCTAATATCTCTCTTGTAGCAGGATGTTCTCAAACTCCCATAAGATCTGTCTTGTAGAAGGATGTTCTCAAACTCCCATACGATCTGTCTTGTAGCAGGATGTTCTCAAACTCCCCTAATATCTCTCTTGTAGCAGGATGTTCTCAAACTCCCATAAGATCTGTCTTGTAGCAGGATGTTCTCAAACTCCCATAAGATCTGTCTTGTAGTAGGATGTTCTCATACTCCCAGAAGATCTCTCTTGTAGCCGGATGTTCTCAAACTCCCCTACGATCTGTCTTGTAGCAAGATGTTCTCAAACTCCCATAAGATCTCTCTTGTAGCAGTATGTTCTCAAACTGACATAAGATCTCTCTTGTAGCAGTATGTTCTCAAACTGACATAAGATCTCTCTTGTAGCAGTATGTTCTCAAACTCCCATAAGATCTCTCTTGTAGCAGTATGTTCTCAAACTGACATAAGATCTCTCTTGTAACAGGATGTTCCTAGTAGATTTTTAGCAGGACTTAGTCCAGAGAACATAAATGCGCTGTGCCGCTGTTTTCCTGCACCAATGGCCCAACAAATCCGTCCGTCATCGGCGATAATAACTTTTGTATGATTTGACCTACGGGAGAGAACAACAATCCCCTCCTCACTCCCCCTGAAAACCTTATTCATCTTTTTTACGAATGTTCTGAAAACCTTATTCATCTTTTCTTACGAATGTTCTGAAAACCTAATTCACCTTTTCTTACGGATGTTCTGAAAACCTTGTTCATCTTTTTTACGGATGTTCTGAAAACCTTATTCATCTTTTCTTACGGATGTTCTGAAAACCTTATTCATCTTTTCTTACGGATGTTCTGAAAACCGTATTCATCTTTTTTACGGATGTTCTGAAAACCTTATTCATCTTTTTTACGGATGTTCTGAAAACCTTATTCTTCTTTTTTTTTACGGATGTTCTGAAGAGTGGCTTGATGTTAAGTTATTCACTGGATATAAACATTAAAAAAACAAGCAACATGATAATTCAGCAAAGTCACAGAAGAACAGGTGCTAAACATACAAATACATGATGAGAAACTACAGCAAGTAGAACATTATCAATATCTCGGACATAATCACAAATAATGGCAGATATAAAACTAGTTAAAATGAGAATAGAAATGGATAAAAGTACCTTCAATGACACGAGGGAAATATTAACATCTAAACAAATTACAAAAAAGCTAAAAATGAGAATTATAAAATGTTACATCTATTCCATAAGAATGTATGGCTCAGAAACATGCTCAATAAACAAGACAATAGATTCCTTTGAGATGTGGATATATAGAAGAATAGGAAGAACATCATAGAAAGAGAAGAAAACAAAAAAAGAGGTTGTAACAACAATTACTATAAAGTCAGAATTATTAAAGGAAATAAAGATCAAGCGAATAAATTATTTTTAAAACATTAAAAAGAGAAAAGAGACATAGAAGACATTACTTAAGGGTAACGTCGCCGGGTGGCGTTAAATAGGTATGCAGAGATGGACAAGTTAGTCTAGCAGAGTGTATCATCAAGAAAAGAGGCAGGGATGTTGGAGGTCTGTTGTAGCCAACCTTCATGGCGAATACGGCACTTAATGATGATGACGGAGGTTCGTGATGCTGGTGCCCGAAAAGGGAATAAAGAATAGCAAAATTGTGAGTTGGTATATGCATGTTCTAAGAGGAATGTGATCCGAAGTCATACTAAAGTCCGGACCAATGGTGCAGCCAAGGTGTACATCTTGATACAACGCATTCTCTTCTCTGGACTAAGTTTGCAAGGGAGTTTGCAAAAAGAAGACAGAAAAAGTATCGTATGACATGTGTCATGTCAGAGTAGTGACATAAGTGTCAGTCAGAGTAGTGCCATAAGTGTCATGTCAGAGTAGTGATATAAGTGTCATGTCAGATTATTGCTACTATTTGCTTTCATTTTTACCAGAAAGAGAAAGAACACGATTAGAACTACCCCCATAAGGATATGCAACATTAGAACTATCCCCATAAAGTGCAACATTAGAACTACCCCCATAAAGATATACAACATTAGAACTATCCCCATAAAGTGCAACATTAGAACTATCCCCATAAAGATATGCAACATTAGAACTATCCCCATAAAGATATGCAACATTAGAACTATTCTCGTAAGGATATGCAACATTAGAACGATTCCCATAAAGACATACAACCGAGATCTCAACTGTAAATCTAACATGCACCTCTGGTTGATTATATAAAACAAATATTACTCCCACGGAGTTCAATAAATCAATGAATTCTCCCTCTTTTTCTTCGAGGACATAATCATAACACAACATGACTTCTCTACCAGTGACTTATCTCATGTAACTAGATATCGATTTTGTACGCACACTCATAACTAAACATAGAATAGACATGTAATAGGTAGTATAGTTGGCATTAAATGACAGCTTATGATGCCACTGACAATAGGTAGTATAGTTGACATTAAATGACAGCTCATGATGCCACTGACAATGATATATGATTCATTCATTTTTAGAAGGGAGTTTAAATCCGGCTCTGTAAAACTGGGCGGCCAAAGTTAGTCAATAAATTAATAAAGTTCAAAGCCGAGAAGCGTAGGCGATCATGTTTCTCCACAAATCTCGGTTTCTTATGTTAAATTAAGTCGTGACATTCATTCCCACAGCGACAACCCACTCATCAATTTCTTCTTTGTCTTCCTCTGTCTCTTCTCCCCTTGAACTGTCCGGCGGTTACTAAATGCTCAAGTCTTACGTTTCTCATATCATGCCCTAAAATTCTTGACTGTTTGTTTCTAATTTTTGATATAATTTGTCATTTTACTCCAGCAACTCTGAGAACCTCTACATTAGTTTTCTTGGCTGTCCATTGAATTTTTGTAATTCTGTTAATAAAACATCTCCGTACCCTTTAGCGAACTTCTAGCTTTTTGGGTTACCGTCCATACTTCACATCCATAAAGAAGAATTGTTCATGGTTAAAGTATCTAGTTCAATTTCCGAAATATTAGATATAAGGTATAAAGTCGTAGATATGAGGAACTTTGGGGATGGGAATTAATGCCGAATTCGGATATGTCAGGCCATGGACGAAAATAAAACTGTGACACAACGCATTCTTTTCTCTGGACTACATCCCGCTGAAATCTCCTGCTTAATGAGAAATCCAGTAGTTGGTTGAGGAAATCCAGTAGTTGGTTGAGGAAATCCAGTAGTTGGTTGAGGAAATCCAGTAGTTGGTTGAGGAAATCCAGTAGTTGGTTGAGGAAATCCAGTAGTTGGTTGAGGAAATCCAGTAGTTGGTTGAGGAAATCCAGTAGTTGGTTGATGAAATCCAGTAGTTGGTTGAGGAAATCCAGTAGTTGGTTGAGGACAAGCCCCTAAAAATAATTAATGTAACACTACCGATAAATAAAGCACAACCAAAGACAATAAATGAAAATTTCAAACTAGAGGCCGTTACAAGTTTCCAGTATTTGGAAAGAAATATAAATAGTTCAGGAGACTGTGTTGTCGAAATCAAGAGAAGAATTGCAATAGCGATATTGAAACTTGCGCAGGTGAAAAATCTTTGGTACGGTACCAGCAGCATAGCTAAACTATGTATGATCAGAACATGTGTATTTCCGGTGGCAATATACTGTTGTGAGGCATGGACATTAAATAAAACAATAGCAAAGAGAATCGCTGCTTTCGAAATGAGAAGCTACAGAAGAATTTTACGTATACTATGGACAGCTAAATATACAAATCAAGAAGTGTTAAGGTCAGTAAACATCGAAGAGGACTTGCTCCTTAACATCGTCTTAACAAGAAAGATGTGATTTTTTGGGGGGATAATATAAAGACACATAACATCATCGAAAGATTAGTAGCTGAAGGCAGAGTTAACGGCAACAGAGGAAGAAGGCGCCCAAGACAATGATGATACAGTGATATATCAGATTTGTTAATAGTTTCTGCGGCTTAGTACACGAAAAGTTAGCTTCATTCCCCCACAACAGGCTGCTAACGTGGGATCTTCCTTTACCATTAAACTTGGAAACTGGCGAATAACCATTCTGAGGAAATTGTAATTTTTTTTATTTTTAAATTTAATTTAAAATGTTAATCTCTCTCTCCCTCCCCCCCCCTCCTTTCCACTTTACAGAAGGATCTACGACTCTGCAATATAACCTTCTCTGAACAATACCGTCCATTCATTCTTATGTTTATGGTTAAAAACTAAAGTTAAAATTGGGTTAACATCTCTGGTTGAAAGGAGAGTGCCTTAAAATAAGAGAATAGATAATACGTGAGACTGCTGTATAATTGAATAACAATAGTAATTAAGTAAAACACCAGATCGATAAGTTTTACAATGAACGCACAGACTATAGGGTTTAGGGTATAGGTATTTAAAAAAAATATAAACAACAGTATACAAGACTCTCTCAACGTTTCAACATTAAGGTCTTTTTAAAAAAAAATGCAAGCCAAACAGTAAATAAGTAGTAAAAACAGTAAAACTAATTGCACTATCACAAACACAGCAGATTGCTGACATTTAACAGCAGAGACGCCCAAAGTAGCATTGATACACATGCACACAAGTATTGTCAAAGAGACGCGAATTAACAAAATATGGGAAATGAGAAATGAACAAAACAACTATGTCTGAAAACAACATGAACGACAAAACAACAATGCTCCTCCACCCCTTAATCTAAATAAGTGATGATCGATAGTAAGACCAAATAGATTAAGCTTACCAAACTACAATATATATCGATTGTCTAGGGCGTGTCTAGCTCTATAATCAACGGTGCATGATCTTTATGCAGTGACCTGAATATCACGGATACCACAGTGTATCTCCCATCTCTCGACTACATTCTTATGGAAATCTTGTAACACTAAACAGGGCTAGAGATCTAGTAGATGTCAGAGAATACACGCATACAATAAATAAAATAGATGTATTTATACTTCTTAGATTTGTTTGAGATGTTGATAAAAGATAACGGTAGGTTCCGTGACAGCAAACTGCCGTCGGGGATGAAGATAACTTTTATTAATGTAATATGGTAAAGGTTGTTGTTCGTTCGTCCACCACAAGTGATGATGAGCCTTTTTAAAATCCACTTTTGAAAATTCAGTTAGAATTATGACCATGCATAAATTTCGTAGATAGCTAATGAGCCCTATTGATGGTAGGTACCATGGTAAAGGTAGGTACCTTGTAGTAACAAGCCGTCCGGGACGAAGTTAGCTCTTCATATACTGATGTAAGGGTAGGACCTATTGTAGCAATCATCCGTGTGTTGCTGGGGCCCGAAAGGGGAGCAAAGAATAGCAACTTTGTTTACCTTCCACGCATGTCGTAAAAGGCGACTAAGGAGATTATAGGATGGAGTTTGCTGTCCCATCCCATATAGGGCAAGTGACCCAAAGCCGTGCTGAAGTCAGGCCGAAAGACGCAGATATCGCAGCAATGCTGTAAACCATGACACAACGCATTCCGTTTTCCGGACTACATCCTGATAATATGCATGAGTTTGAGAACGAACGCAGAAGAAGAAAAGATTGCAGTAATCTGCCGTTGGGGATGAAGATAACTCTTCATGTATTAAGCCACAACAACTATTAGGTTAAGTGGCTAGTTCCCTTCATTGCTCTATTTACCTTCCCCAACCCATGGGGTTTTTTCTTCTCACGGTACACTTTCTTCTCCTCACTTACCACTGTCTTCTCCCTATACACTCTTCTTCTCTGTCATGCTGCTCCATCTTTGCTTCCTCTGCTATCTATTCGCTCTCATTGTCTTTCCTCCCTATTATAACCGTTTATCTCCATGTAAAATTCGTTGTACTGTGGTCTTTAATTTGTCTTGATAAAGACTTTTTAGTCGAAACGTCGTCTGTCTCTGTATCTCACTATTTTTATACTTGGAGTCGCATGTCAAAAATAGCCAAGGCGATTTTAAGTGTATAAATAGTGACCAACCACAAACACGACAATAACAAACACGACAATACGTAGCGAATTAAGTTATAATTAGTTCTGTGAAGATGTCTCATAAGTGCTGTCGAAGGTCGCGTAGTAAGCAAGCTCACTATCAATTGTGCTGCTGCGTTCCTACGCGATGGTTATATCATTCAAGAGGAATAAAAATCATTGGGTGTTTACTGGGAATCGCCCATATAGATCCAGGGTCGATGGTGATTGTGTTATTGTTCGTTCCGCAGACTAATGCCATTAATGGATAGAACTTGGGTACGACAAAGTAAAAAAAATTACAAATACAGCCAAAATAGCAAAGCTCGAAACAAAGTAAGTTTGACACAATCATTGTTCATCAGTTCATACCATCCTTTCCCGACACAAGCATTACACATTCATTCATACTTTCTTTATCGTGTTCTCCTCTGGTTCTAAACTGTTTCCCATTTGCTCTCATAAATGATATAATAATAATAATAATAATAATAATAATAATAATAATAATAATAATAATAATAATAATAACAATAAAATAAACCTGGCTAGGTGGTACAGTGCGCCTTTTTGTGATGGCCAAGGTTACGGGTCGGATTTTGGCATCTCTGAGTAGGCAATTGTGCTTCCATACCGTTCAGAATCCAATGGCAAACTACTTGGTGTATTTATATTTCCTAGAAAAGCATTACAGCAAAAAACTTATCTTTCACCACCTGTTCTCCTTCAGTCTCAAGTGTTTCCTGCCGGATTGTCGTTGAAACGTATGTTCCAATTCCCGTTAACACAATTGTCTGTGGACAATCTATGACTGGTTTTATGCCAATGCTCCATTGCAACATTTCAGTGAGTAATGTTTTCAGTTACACATCTCCTTCCGAAACTGTGAAGCTAAGGGGAGTAAGCAATCAGCCCAACTGTCAAAAATGGAATAAGGGATAACTAACACATTAACAACACAGTAATAACCAAGTAGAAACACAGTAATGACACGGACAGTATGCTTTACAAAGTGCAACAGTTACTCATAATGTTCTTTCAACAAAACAAAATCAGTTTTACAAATAGGACGAATACACAGTTTCAAAGTTTAGATCACAATGTCTTTGTCAGGATAAGGACCAACACAAAAGCTGGAATTAGAATAGACAAAAACTACATTTAAAGGAAGTATGTAGGTATCTATGTTACCATAGGAGAAAAATATGAAAGTAGAGTACAACATAAACATAAGAGAACAGATGGAAGTAGAGTAAAACATAAACATAAGCTAATATAGGTAGGAAGGTAATGTAAATGTAGAAGCAGGTATGAGAAATATGGTAAAATTTATAATAGAAAAGTCCCTTCCTGTGATTCGTACTATGTCCCCCGTGTATCTAATAGTCTACGTGTAGTCACGTCGATGAGGGGTGATTCATACCATGTCCCCCATGTATCTAATAGTCTACGTGTAGTCACGCCGATGAGGGGTGATTCATACCATGTCCCCCATGTATCTAATAGTCTACGTGTAGTCACGCCGATGAGGGGTGATTCATACCATGTCCCCCATGTATCTAATAGTCTACGTGTAGTCACGCCGATGAGGGGTGATTCATACCATGTCCCCCATGTATCTAATAGTCTACGTGTAGTCACGTCGATGAGGCGCGATTCACTTTCCAACATCATCTTACAGAGAACAGTTGAGGGTAAGAGAAGAAGAGGAGGTAATAGGAAACTATGAATTGGCAATATTGAAGACTGGACAGAATTAAGATCTTTGCACTTACACAAATAACTGAGGACAGAGATGCACGGAGAAATGTTTGCGCTGATGTATCCAGAGTGACACCTACGACCCTGAAGGTGTATGGGTTTGATGATGCCGACGATGAGTCACGCTGTGTAACACCACGTTTTATCTGGTCACGTCATCAGTCAACTTGCCCAGAGATAAACTAATGCCGTACCAGTCCGTATAGGTTAATATTGAACCGATCAATATCATCTGATGCCACAACTGTATCAAATAGTTTCTGTCCTTAGGAATAATATTGATCTCTCATCGCTTCAAATAATGACGCATTGGCGTAGCTAGGGGCTGACCAGAGAATTACGTCAACAATTGTTGTTCAATATTTTATCCCTCCCCCCCCCCTCATCACATTGGCAACAACTGTCTCGAATTTAAGGACCGTCTCTTAATTATTTATATTTAAAAATATGTATGTCCCTACACCCCCTTCCCCCATCTTCACTAAAAAATATTGTTAGCAGAAAATTATGCATAAATTACATGATTTTTAAAAAAATATTTCAAAGAAAGAAATCTTAGATTCAAAAAATTAAAGTAGTTTATACAAAAAGTATTACTGGCGCCAATTTCTGTCAATCATCCCTGCCCCCTGTCAACAACTGTTCAAAGTTTTCGGATCCCCTATTTCTAATAGGTTTAGTAATTTATTGACAATCCCTAATGCATATGTCACCCGAGAGAAACTAATAATTTAGCGCCCCCATTCGACGTAAGCAGAGGGCTTTCTACAATATGAGAGGCCCCCTCATACGGCCCTTATTTGCGGTGCCCAGGGCGACCCCTGCGCTCCCGTTGCAACGCCACTGTAATGATATTGTCATTGGAATTTCATTCAACCAAATGTAAATGTATAGTTTAATCTAATAGAGTTGTCTTCTTAGCTTTCAAAGCAGTAGTTAAACCCATCGTTTTTCGCTCAAGAGATTACGGGTTCGAATCCTAATGGTGTCGTCTTGTTACCAAAGTGGACTTTTGTAGAGATCTCTGTCGATTATCGACTCTTCTTCTGCGTTTGTTCTCATACTCTTGCAGATCAACAGGATGTAGTTCCGAGAAAGGAATGCTTTATGTAATGGCGCATAGCGTTGCTGCGATATCTGCGCTTTTTTTTCCCGAAAGGCTTAGATATCGCAGCAATGCTGTAAACCATGACACAACGCATTCCGTTCTCCGGACTACATCCTGATAATCTGCAGGAGTTTGAGAACGAAAGCAGAAGAAGAAGTCTCTCTCTCCATACATTATAGAATATTTATATGTTTCTCCCCATACACTATATATCATTTTTATGCTTTTCCCATACATTCTAGAACATTTGTATATTTCTGTCCATAATTTTCAAGAACATGTGTATGTTTCTTCTTATACTTTCTAGAAATGTTATGTTTTCCTATACATTATAGAGCATTTTTATGTTTTTCCCATACATTCTAGAACATTTGTATATTTTCCATTACATTGTAGAACATGTGTAGGTATGTTCTACTTACGTTAAGGAACATTTGTGGTCATGTTTTTTTTAATGTCTGTAAAATGTAGAGGCATATTCTTTTTACATTTTTGAATATTTGTAGGAATGTTCTCTTTCCATTTTAGAACATTTGTAGGAATGTTCTCTTTCCATTATAGAACATTTGCAAGCATGTTTTATTCTACATTCCAGCACTAGTGTAGAAATGTTCACCTTACATTTTAGAATGCGTGTGTTTTCTCCTTATATTATAGAACATTTGTAAAAATGTTCTTCTCATTCTAGAACTTTCATGAGCATATTATCCTTACATTCTAGAACTTTTGTAAGTACTTTCACATTACATTCTATTGTTCTCTTTACATTCCAGAACTTTTGTAGTCATGTTCTCTTTACAGTTTTAACCTATGTAGGCATATTCTCCTTATATTCTATACAATTTCAGGAATGCTCTCCCTAGCTTACTACCACGTGTACTATGTACCACATTCTTGTGGTTTCTCCCTCCAGGGCCAGATAAATGGAACACACTATATGGAACAAAACAACAGCTCACAAACACATGCATATATCACACAATGGCATTGGGTCAAAAATCATGAGCCATGGACGGCTGGATCCGCAATCAACCAACCAAACATCGACAGTTTATTCTATCTATCCGCTAAACCAGGACAGGGATGGGCAAACTTTTTGTGCAGAGGGCCACATTGAAAATTGTAAAGCTATTGGAGGGCCACATATAACATTATGTACATTTTTGTTAAAAATTCTCGGTAAGTAATCAATTAAATATTTTTATTGCTAAGAAAGGTAGTTTTACATAATGTAGATAACTTCTGAAATAAATTACATTTCTAACAGACTTACACTATAACAGTATATTTTCTAATAAAGATAAAAGGTTTTGCAAATATTTTAACAATATTTGAAAAATATTATGTTGCATACAGTGGCAATATGGGTTCATATCAATAGTTTTAATGAAGATTAAAAAAAACACATACACATACAGTCACATCAGTTACAACTTTATTGATATTATTAATTTCTAATGAGATGTATGTAATTGCTTGTAAGATTTTATAATTCCTTTGAAATCTGAAACAAATTTACTTGTAGAAATTTGCATGACTGCATTTAAGTTGCAATCAGATAATAAAGACATATTCTTAGATTTGTTGATGTTTAAGCAAGAAAATGCCTGTTCACAAATATATGTAGATCCACATAGTGACAAAAAATTAGTCAAGCAAAATGAATTAAACAGGTTACTAAAACACTTACGTTGCCTATTAATAAAAATATATTTTAAAAAGTATATATAAAAAAACATACAATAAAACTAAACAGGACAATTCTCCACCTATCGGCTCAAATTGAACCTTTTTCAAGAGACAAACAACAGAAAACAACAAAATAAAAAACAAAATAGATGATGGAGACGGGGCTTGATGAAATCTAGTCATCTATTTTGTTTTTTATTTTGTTGTTTTCTGTTGTTTGTCTCTTGAAAAAGGTTCAATTTGAGCCGATACGTGGAGAATTGTCCTGTTTAGTTTTATTGTATGTTTTTTTATATATACTTTTTTTAATATATTTTTATTAATAGGCAAGGTAAGTGTTTTAGTAACCTGTTTAATTCATTTTGCTTGACTATTTGTTCAATAGTATTACTGCGGCACCATCCACTTTGTCGGACACCCTCTGACCATTTGGTTATTTATATTTGACACAAAATTAGCTGCAAAGTTTTTTTAAGTTTGGGAATGATTGTTCAGGCAAACAACCATAGAAATCCAACAAACATTCAGACTTAAATTTTTCCTTCAGGCAATGATTAGCTTGTAATTCAAACAACTCCAACTGTATGTGTTCTAGTGCTTTATCAGCTTCTGCACTGAGAGGAGAACTGATAACATTGAAGTGCTGCTCCAAGATCTTGAAATCGTCTTCCAAATTCTAGCTTACTTCATCTTGAAGTTGAAGAGTCAAATCTTCACTTATCTTTTCAACACGTCTGACCACAGTTCTTCTGGATAATGTAATACTATCAAATTTGTTGTTTTGTTCTGGACACAGAATGTTTGTTGCATCTAGTAAACATTCCTTAATAAATTCACCATCAGAAAATGGCGTGTTGTATTTCACAATTTTGTGTGACAACACCAAACTGGCCTCTGTTACGCATCTTGAATTGAACACTGTTTTGTAAACACAGTTTGTTGTTTCTCCAGACTTTTTATCAACTCCGTGCATTTTCTTTTCCTTTCTTCAGATGTTAGATTGTGTCCGAAATTGGGATGTTTTGTCTGGTAATGTCTTTTTAAGTTATATTCTTTAAAAACAGCCACTGGTTCGTGACACAGCAAGCAAACAGTTTGTTGCCAACTTGCATAAAACAATATTTGGTAATCCATTCGTCTTTGAATACCCCACACTCTTCTTCAATCTTTATTTTTTGGATGCACTCATTATAATAACAAAATATCTCAAAATGTTGCATAATTAACTAAAAACAAATGTGCTTTCGGCAGAGCGAATATAATTATTTAGATTTAGAAAACTCGGTTGCAATATAAATACGGAAATTTAGAATGGAAACTACAAACGTGATGGTTATTAAAATACACCGGAATTCCCCAGACACTATACAGCTTAAATTATTGCAAATTGAGTATTTGCGCATTCCATTCGTAGAATATGAGGGGAGGGGGGAATGTACTTCTTACGATAAATTATTGTTGTAATGATGTATTATTAATTATAACAGCTTTTAGCGATATTCTATTTTGTATGAAACATCTTTTTAATATAAACTAAACATACATCCCGACATAATGCTTAAAAGTTAAAAACAATTAATTATAATTTGAAAGGCTATTTTCAACCTTTATAAAATTATATCGTCCGAGTACTTTTAATCATTGAGAAACATTCAGCCAATCAAATTACGTCAATTATAGAATAGTAAATTACTCAATATTAAACACTCATATTAAACGTAGTAAAATCTCATTGACGATATTTATATATATCAATAGTAATATTTAAATGATGTCAAATTGAAAAAAAAATTGTATATTTAATATATAAGAAAGTCGAATTAAAATTCCAATGGATTTCTGCGTAATATTAATGGGGAAAAAATCATTTGTGATGATCATTCGTTTATTTAAAAATGTGCTTGAGGGCCGCAAAATATCCAATGGCGGGCCGCATGCTGCCCGCGGTTTGCCCACACCTGCGCTAAACCCTTTGTTGCCTTCCAGCATCAAGTGTAGAAGAGTTCTCTAGAGACTGCCCTCTTGTTTGTCGTTCTGCTTGTTCTGTTTTGCTTGTTTGCCGTTCTGCTTGTTCTGTTTTGCTTGTTTGCCGTTCTGCTTGTTCTGTTTTGCTTGTTTGCCGTTCTGCTTGTTCTGTTTTGCTTGTCTGTCGTTCTGCTTGTTCTGTTTTGCTTGTTTGGTTCTCCTTGTTCTGTTTTGCTTGTTTGTCGTTCTGCTTGTTCTGTTGTGCTTGTTTGCCGTTCTGCTTGTTCTGTTTTGCTTGTTTGTCGTTCTGCTTGTTCTGTTGTGCTTGTTTGGTTCTCCATGTTCTGTTCTGCTTGTTTGTCGTTCTGCTTTGATTGTTTGCCATTTTGCTTGTTCTATTTTCCTTGTTTGCCTTCTGCTTGTTCTGTTTTGCTTGTTTGCCGTTTTGCTTGAGTTCTGTTGTTTATTACTGAGTAAATCATAATGCATTAAATAGGACACCACACCCCCACCCCGCTACGTGACTATTTCTAGATGCAAACAAATATTTCATTTCAGTCAGCACAGCCATGTGTTGATTTCTAGAACGCTAGAAATTTCTAGATTTCTATAGTGTATCACACTCCTTTGGAATGCACCACGAGGAGGTGCTTTAAGACTTAATTATCTGCTAACTCTGTAAGTAGCCCGAGTGCCACACAAAAACTCTTGGCACTCACCATATAACTACTAGATTGTGGTTACTTCAACAGTAACCATACTATTATTATATTCAGCAGTAACCATATATTTATTAAATTCAGCAGTAACCACGCAATTGTTACATTCGGCAGTAACTATTTAATTATTATATTCAACAGTAACCATACTATTATTATATTCAGCAGTAACCATACTATTATTATATTCAACAGTAACCATACTATTATTATATTCAGCAGTAACCATATAAATTTACATATCCAGACTTAACCAAGTAGCGTTACACCCAGAATCAACAAAGTATTATCATTTTCATTAGTAACCATAATGTTACGACGCAACAGTAACCCTGTATTTTTACAATTCAGCTGTAACTGTATAATTATTAGACCCAGCAATAAGACATTATTATTTTTCCGCGCCTTCAAATTGTCAGCACAAACGCACAGTCTTCGTTTGATTCCTCAATTATTTCTAGAATGTGTTCACGCGTTTCCCTTGTTAGTAACGGCTGCTGTACCCGCGAACTGGCGCCAACTTTTGGCGGTATAATTCTGCCAGTCTATATCAATGCCAAAAACTAGCATCACGTCTGTGTATTTGGCCGCTGCACGTTTCTCGGCTCAGCTATCGACATTTGATTTGGCTCTAAATTTGCCTAAACACAGCCTACCTCATACTGCCTGTATGAAAATTGATTACGTGGCCTGGCAATACCAGATCGATAACATAACTCCAGTGCGACAGGCTACGTCTCCGATAATTACCTCAGTCTCGCTGCGGACCTTCTGAAAATCAAATATGGAAACACGATGGAGCTAATCGCTGACTTCAGTATCCTGTCTGTTGCTAGGTTACTAGAACAACTTAAGACGTTGTCACCTGGTGTTTGCATTTGTTTATCGAAATATGTATATGTTGTCAACGGTAAACAAGTATTTCCTGTCTATTACACCAATCTGTAAAGCATGGACACCATCCTGATAAAACATAAAACAGTAATGAGATATATTTTCAAGCAGTGACTAGGTATGGTGATGTCAGTCCATAAAAGGCGTCAACAATAGAATTGCCAAAATTGACGTCAACCATTTACAAAAAAATAGATCAGTTAACTGGTTGGAATTAGAAAATATATCAGTTAACTGGTTGGAATTAGAAAATATGTCAGTTAACTGGTTGGAATTAGAAAATATATCAGTTAACTTGTTGGAATTAGAAAATATATAAGTTAACTTGTTGGAATTAGAAAATATATCAGTTAACTGGTTGGAATTAGAAAATATATCAGTTAACTGGTTGGAATTAGAAAATATATCAGTTAACTTGTTGGAATTAGAAAATATATAAGTTAACTTGTTGGAATTAGAAAATATATCAATTAAATTGTTGGAATTACGATATCGATTAACTGGTAGGAATTAGAAAATATATCAGTTAACTTGTTGGAATTAGAAAATATATCAGTTAACTTGTTGGAATTAGAAAATATATCAGTTAACTTGTTGGAATTAGAACATATATTAGTTAACTTATTGGAATTCGAAAAAATCAGACAAAAATAATGTAGTTTTTCCTACCATTTCTGCAAAATAAGATGTTGTTTGAGGAGGGGGGGGGGATTGGGAGGGATATTTTTTACATAATTAAGCAGTGGGAGGGACGGTCATCTAGGACGTCATCCACATTGAGTCAGACAATTATCTGGAACGCAGCCACATTGAATCAGAGAGTCATTTGAGATCGCAGATTAATTGAGTCAGATAGTCATCTGAGACGGCAGCTACATTGAGTCAGACAGCTATCTGAGACTTGCTAAAGTTCTTCAAAACTTTCCAAATAGAACAGAAAATTAGTGAAAATAAATATGAAGATAAAAAAATGTTACAATGAGCAAGAAGGGCAAATACATAGTTCATAAAGGTTCTATTATAACGGTGATGATACTTTTCCTCCTTCGCAAGCGAAGCTGAACACGACATTAAGAAGGCTCAAGTTTAGTTTGATTGTTTAAGTCCTCAGTTGACTGATGAGTCTGGGCTCTGAAAGACTTCATTAAGAAGGCTCAAGTTTAGTTTGATTGTTTGCGTCCTCAGTTGACTGATGAGTCTGGGCTCTGAAAGACTTCATTAAGAAGGCTCAAGATTAGTTTGATTGTTTGCGTCCTCAGTTGACTGATGAGTCTGAGTTCTGAAAGACTTCATTAAGAAGGCTCAAGTTTAGTTTGATTGTTTGCGTCCTCAGTTGACTGATGAGTCTGGGCTCTGAAAGACTTCATTAAGAAGACTCAAGTTTAGTTTGATTGTTTGCGTCCTCAGTTGACTGATGAGTCTTGGCTCTGAAAGACTTGTTGTGAAGTGATCAGGAATGCAGTCTAATCATTTCTGACTGATTATTGAAGTAAGTACTTAGAACGTTTGACGAAGTACTTAGAACGTTTGACGAAGTACTTAGAACGTTGTGACGAAGTACTTAGAACGTTGTGACGAAGTACTTATAACGTTGTGACGCGACGTTCGAAAATGACGTACAATGTAAAAAAAAAGCAAATATATGCAAAAATAAACAAATGAAGCCTGGATCTATAAAATAGAACTAAAAATATATAATATCTAATAATAATTTTCTAATATTGGGCCACGACCACTGTTATTGGAAGTACTTGAAAAGACGCTGAAAATGTGTAGAGGATTAACTTATGTATACCTGGGTTACCCATAAATACTACGTTTCTCGTACAATGTTACAATGTGCATGATTTAGCCACTACACCACGGAGATCCCATAAGTAATTACTTCAATAAATGCTAAATAAGTGATATGAACTTTCTAACTTATTATCATTTATTATTTATGTTGTGCTGTTTTCTGGATAAAGGGGAATTGACCGTAACGTAGAAATTGTCTCTGTTTACATTTTTTGTGGGTTTTTTTCAAGTGACATATTCTTTCCAGAACATTTCGTTCATCGTGGATACTCTGAACGTCTCTCTGTCCCCTGCAAGCAGGCTTACATTAGCCAGAGACATAATAAAGCAGGAGTGTCCATTAGTTTGACAGTTTTAAGCAGGAGTGTCCATTAGTTTGACAGTTTTAAGCAGGAGTGACCATTAGTTATTGACAGTCGTTAAGTAGGAGTGTCCATTAGTTATTGACAGTTGTTAAGCAGGAGTGTCCATTAGTTATTGACAGTTGTTAAGTAGGGATGAGATTTCATTAGTTACTGACAGTTAGTTGTATACAGAGGGAGATAAGGAGATGATAAAAGGATGGCAAAACAAAAATTGACGCCGTTATTTATGGACAACCCCTCTGCCCTTATGGGATGTGAAAACCTCTCTCCCCTTATGGGATGCGATAATCCCTATGACATGCGATAACCTCCCCCCCCCCCCCGAATGGGATGTGACAGCCAACTCTAGTCTCAAACCTTCTTAATCGCATTCTGCGACATGCATGGCAGGTTACACTGTTGGTCTTCCTTGTCCCAATTTCGTTGCCATGGCAAGACAGTGAAGGATAAAGAAAGAAAAACACATCATCATTAAAGGTAAACTGACATTCTGTAATGTACACAAACACAATTTATAGACAAGAGATTGCTCACATTCTATAATATACAAAGATACAAGCTATAGTAACAAGAGATTGCATTATACAGTAAAATTGGTTAGACCTGCCAGGCAACTGTGACATTTATGGGCGCAGCCTGTGACAAGCTAATTGTCACGCATAAGACTGTTGCATCTTGAAAGCTGAAAATGGTGACACCAAGCGCAGGAGGCGGAAAGACAACATTGATTTGTTCTTGCCAGCTTCAAAAAGTGTTCAACAACTCTCGTCGTGACTATCGATTAGACTAACATAACATAGTCCCCACCGAAGTGGTACCGTTGTTTCGTTATGGCAATCTATAGTATCGTCCTATGCGGGATAATAAGTTGTATATTGTCACCTGTATGTGAGTAATTCTGGCTTCCCTACAACGGATGTTCTGGGACGGAAAGGTGTTCATCTCGTAACTTTTCTGTAAACTATCAAAGCAGGGTTATTAAAAATGCTTAAATGTTAGGGAAATGTCCATTAATTTCTTCAACAATTGGGGATGGGAATTGGAGGATCTGAAAGTTTGCCAGTTGTTGGCAAGGGGAAGGAAGGTTTGACAAAAGTTAACGTAAACAATACTATTTTTATACATCAATTAAAATGTTAATTAATAAATGTTAGTTTGGGAAACAATTATGTATTTGTGGGTACTTAAACTGTAAAAATGATGTCATTTGTGGGTACTTCAACTGTAAAAATTATGTCATTTGTGAGTACTTCAACTGTAAAAATTATGTCATTTGTGGGTACTTCTACTTGAAAAATGATGTCATTTGTGGGTACTTATACTGTAAAATGATGTCATTTGTGGGTGCTTCAACTGTAACATGATGTCATTTGCGGGTACTTCAACTGTAAAATGATGTTACTTGTGGATACTTCAACTGTAAAAATGATGTCATTTGTGGATACTTCAATTGTAAAAATGATGTAACTTGTGGATGCTTCAACTGTAAAATTGATGTCATTTGTGGGTACTTCAACTGTAAAATAAATGATGTCATTTGTGGGTATTTCAACTGTAAAAATGTTTTTAAAGTGGTGGGAGAGTAATGTTTTAAGCCATAATTAACCAGAGGTGGTGTGACTGAATTTTTGACAGTAGCTGACAAGCAGTGGAGGGTCATAAATTGTCAAAAAAATGTTGAAGTCATTTATAGACAGTTTCTTATAGAAAGATTTACGTCAAATATCGCGTCTGAATAGAAATATCTTCTTGAATATAGCTACTTGAATAACATACTCCACCGAAGACGGCTGTGTCAGGCCATTGGCGCAAATAAAACGGCGACACAACCCATTTCCATTCTCTGGAATACATCCTGCTGGAATCTAGTAGGATCATGGTCCTGCTGTAAGGGAGATCCAGCGGGAGTTTGAGAATGAACGCTGAAGAAGAAGAAGAAGAATAACATACGCCATCAACTTCATGAATAAGATATGCCATCAGATTCATGAATAACATGTTCCATCAACTTTATGAATAAGACATTAATAAGATATGCCATCAACTTTATATATACGATATGCCATCAACTTTATGGCTAAGATATGGCATCAACTTTATGGCTAAGATATGCCATCAACTTTATGGCTAAGATATGCTATCAACTTTATAAATAAGATATGCCATCAACTTTATGGCTAAGATATGCCATCAACTTTATGGCTAAGATATGCTATCAACTTTATAAATAAGATATGCCATCAACTTTATGGCTAAGATATGCTATCAACTTTATAAATACGATATGCCATCAACTTTATGGCTAAGATATGCCATCAACTTTATGGCTAAGATATGCTATCAACTTTATAAATAAGATATGCCATCAACTTTATGGCTAAGATATGCCATCAGCTTTATAAATACGATATGCCATCAATTTTATGAGTAAGATATGCCATCAACTTTTTCTAAAAATAAAATTGAACTTATGTCAGGGATTGAAAATTTTTAACAAGAAGCGGTGTGTCATGTTTCGTATTCTCTCCAGAGCATTGTCTTCCCAATAAAATCACTGAACCTCTCTCTCTCTCTCTCTCTCTGTGTGTGTGTGTGTGTGTGTGTGTGTGTGTGTGTGTGTGTGTGTGTGTTGTGGGCCATTAACTTGTGTTTTTCAACGACGTATTCATGCTATATTTAAAGCCATCAGCCCATCTTCTTCTTGACTTGCCTTTTCTCCTCCTCTCAGGTGCTCTGCCCTCCATAATTTGTTTTTCTAAACAATTGTGTCTCTATATGTCTAAATAGGAGTCGTTTTCTTTCTATTATTGTGTTAGTAACCAACACTCTGACTTCTTCAAAATGATTATAGTATCTGAGATTCGTCTTTAATACTTCTATTGGACTCTATGTATCTTTCTGTAGCATTTCATCTCAAATACGTTAATCTTCTTTGCCGCTGTTTTACTTAAGGTTCGTGTTTACATGGAGGTAAACAAGAGGTACACACACATTAAATATTATTCACTAGTGGATAATTGTTGGTTGTGAGCAATGTTCCTGCTAAGCTGCGCTACCGTGCATTATCGCACACATTTATAACCTTTGGCGCACATAGTTTGGGCTTGGCGCATAAAAGTTTCATATATTGTTGAGTGTAAAAATTCCTACAATAAAAAATAGAGCATTCTGAAGAAGATGCGTTTTGAGTAGATTGTTTGCCCAGGAATATTGGTCTTCGAAATGTATCAGCCCATGGAGATATATTCTTCCTCATAGTCTCTCTTGTCTGAGAGTGAATATTGGTTGTGAGCTCTTCAGATCTTTCCAGAGACGGTACTCTCACTCCCATCTCTCTAGAAACTCCCATTTCTTTCATGCTCTCAATTTGTACAACGTCTCTCTCAGTCTCCCTTTCATCGTTCTGTGGTGCATTAATAACTGCTTTAACTAACTCAGTAATGTCCCTTTACATTCTATCTATGTATGTGAAGTGTGCTTTATAGAACGTTATCCTCACAGCCAATCTGTAAGCCTCTCAGTTATGTGCAAGCTGTCCAACTTCTACCAGTGTCATGTTCAGAAAATATGGTGTGTGCATCGTAGTTTTGGTCTTCCTCTTGTTCTCTTTCCTGGAATGTTTCCCTCCATGACTAATCTTTCTAAGCCATTTTGTGTTTTTATGTTTCCAAAATTTCCTAGCTTGCATTTAACAAAATAGTTTTAAGGAGTCAGTCTCCTTCTATGTATATGTCTTTGCAGACGTCTCCTGTCATTACTGTGCCACTTTTTTTTACCATGTTCTTCAACTTAAAAACGAAAATATGTAAGAATGAAACCAGTTTTAAATTTCACAAAAGTAAAAAAAAATAATAATAACTTGTATGTCCAATGCAACTGGAAGTGGCCATGATGACGGCTTTTTAGTCTTTTTCTTCTTTTTCTTTCATTTGCTAATAATTTCTATATCTGCAGTGTTGTTTCTTGTATAAATTGGACAGTTTTTTTCCATTTCTTGTTTTGTACCATAAATTTTAACATTCATTGGTGTATCAGAAGGCCAGTATGTGCATCTTAATGTGTCATAGTTTGCACATTCTTGAAGGATATGTTCTGAAGTCTGGTTGACTTGTCCACAATTACACTTTGCTGTTGTGCCAATTTTAAATTGTGTATACATATGCCTGTTTAGTCTATTGTGGCCAGTTCTCAGTCGAAATATGATGACCTGTTCTTGTCTGTTAAGTAGGTGGTAGTAGTCCCGTGGAGGTAAGTTAGGCTTTCGTAGTGCCTTTATCATGGATTTATTTTGGTAATAGCTGATTGGTACATCCGGTTACTGCATGTTAGCACCTTCCTTGGCGAGTTGATCAGCTCTCTCATTTCCTGCTATTCCACAGTATGATGGAATCCATTGCAGTATAACTCTACACCTATTTTGTACTATGGACAATACCTCTTTTAACTCTGGAAGTTTATTGGATTGTAATGCCTCTAGTACTGACCTTGCATCTGTAAGTATTACAATAGGGTGTGAGGTCCTGTCCAATGTTAACAGCTTCTCTGCAGCTGTATAAATAGCTTTGACTTCAGAGTCATAGTTGTTGCAGTAATTCCCTGTTGGTATACAAGTGGTATCAGTGGTGCCATCTGGGTATTCTACATATACACCACTTCCTCCATTTTTCACTGCATTCTGTGCTGATCCATCTATATATACTCTTGTCCATATATCACTTGGGTAAACGTCATCGAGGAAGCTGAGAGCTGCTACCCTTTTCTGCAGATTATTCTGATGTTCATCCCCATGCACACCTGTTATTGTTGTTTGGATGGTCACTGGTAGGCATGTCCGTTTTTCCCATGGGGCGTGTTCTGGTTGAGATGTCAGTGGTATTGTTACCTCTGGTAGATCCGATACCTGTCTACATAGACGCTTGGCCTGGTGTATGAAGCTGCTTCTTTTAAGCCGTCCTTGTGACAGATTCTGGAATCTTTCCTTCATTGGGAAACTTTTCTCCATGAATTATATAATTTAGTATCTCTACGCTCTTTCAATGACTGCATCCCTTCGATATTCTGCATTTCTATGATTGGTGTGGATCTCATTGCGCCTGTAATGATTCTAAGTGCTTGGTTCTGTACTCTATCTAGGTTTTGTAGTGTAGTGTTTGATGATGAACTCCATGATGTAGAACCATATTCTAAGTGTGGTCGAATGGCTTGTTGGTATACATTTTTTAGAATTCTTTCATTAGCTCCCCAAGTTGTCCCACTCAGTTTTCTTAGTATAGCTATCTTCCTTCTAGTCTTTGTTTCTGCTTTGCTGATATGATGTTTCCATGTCATTTTGGCATCAAATTTTACACCAAGATATGTGGGTTGATCATCTACCTTTAAGACAGTTTTGTTTACATAGATGTTTCCTGCTCTTTGTTTTGGTGAAAGTGTAAAAAAGGGTTGTTGCTGATTTCTCTATATTGATACTTACACACCATTTGTCAGCCCAATTAGTCAAAATGTCCATGGCTCTCTGAAGCATTTTTGTGGCAACCATGGCGCTCTCATGTGTGCACCATAGAACCAAGTCATCTGCATATAGTGCTGCCATAGTTCGACATGGTATTTCTTCAATTAGATCATTGATAAATATGAGAAAAAGAGTGGGTGATATAACTCCTCCCTGAGGCACTCCATGGCGTAGTAATACTTTCCTACTTTTTTCGCCATTTACTTGTACTCTGGCTCTTCTATTGTGAAGAAAGGCTTTCGTCCATCTATACATATTTCCACATATCTTGTAGTTTCTCATTTTTTGAAGCAATCCTTCTTTCCATACTTTATCAAAGGCCTTCTGTAAATCAATCCATGCCACTAAAACTGATTTTTTGGCTTGGAAAGCATCCTCAATTTCCTGTGAGAGGTATGTGGTTTGAGCATCTGTGGAGTAGCATTGCCTGAAACCTTCCTGCTGTGGTGCAAGGAATTTTCTACTTTCCAGGTGAAATTTTAGTCTTAGGTTTATGATGCGCTCCATTGTTTTGCACAGGCAACTTGTAAGACTAATTGGTCTGTAGCTAGTTGGTGTTGTTCCATCTTTTCCAGGTTTAAGCAAAGGGGCCATAATTGATTCTCTCCAGATTTGTGGTATTTTCCCAGTAGTCCAGCTAATATTTAGGATGTCCAATAGTTTCCTTCTGGCTGTTGTTCCTAGATTCTTTATCATTTCATTTGATATTTCATCAATAACTGGGGACTTATTTAGCTTTAGTTTAGAGACCGCTAATTCCAATTCACTATATGTGAACAATGTATCCATAATTTCATCTGCGCTGTTTTCATCACTGATTCTAGTCTGAGCATGTTCCATTTTACTTTTTGGTCGCTCCGCACTGTAAGCTGTTTCTCTGGACTAATTTCAATATTGCAGTCTTGAGCAAATATCCTAGCGAAATTATCTACTGCTTGCTTTCTTGTAATCATTATGCCATTCTATACGAGTGTTATGTTTGTGCTTCTTCCTGTTCCCTCATCATTTAGTTATTTGACCAGTTTCCACAGTTTTCTTCAATCCTTTTCAAAATTTAAGGATTCTGTTTTCTCTTTCCAGCTCTTTCTTCTAGCTTCTAGTTTGGCTCTTTGGAATTTAGCTTTTGTGTGTTGATGTTTGTTGTGATGTTCCTGGCTTGGGTTATTTTCCACTTCCGTCCGTGCTTTTTCTAATTCTTCTTGCAGCAGTTCTAGTTGTTCACTCCAGTATGGCTTGTATTGTTTGCGTGCTCCTCTTGGTATTAATTCCTTGGCAGCTTGATGAATACATTTATTGAACTCTTTGACTATGGCGCTTATGTCTTTTCCTTCCATATCTATTTGTCCAGCTAAAACACTACTGCGGTGTTTAAATAGTCCCCAATTTGCTATTTTATAATTCCATCTTGGAAGGCTACATGCATTTCCTGTGAGTTCATTTTTAATACGAGGAGGACTGGTCGATGGTCGCTACCTCCATGTTGCTTCCCAACTGTTCTATTGATTTCCCAGTTTAGGTCTGCTGAGTACAATGCCAAATCTGGCGTGGAAGTGGTTTGCCATGCTCTTGAGTAGTATGTTGGAGGATCTTTTGGCTTATTAAGCAATAGAAGACATTTACCGTCTTGCCAGCTTTCAAGTTCTTCTCCTCTTTTATCCATGTGGTCATAACCCCAGCTTTGTGAGTGACTATTAAAATCTGCACATACTATCAGTCTTCCTCTGTACGGTATTGTGTCCAGGGAAAGGGACTGGTCATTTGGACAATAATAATTTAGTAGGTTGAAGTCTGTGTTCATGGTCTTTAGTTGAAGGACCTGATATTCTGCTCCTTCCATGTATAGCTCAGTTTGATGTGCGTTGATGTTATTTTTGACTAGAGTTAGTATACCTCCTTTTCTTCTGTCTATTCGATCAGCTCTAAAGCACTGATAACCTGCAATTTTAAAGGTTACATCTTTGCTGAGGTGTGTCTCTTGTATGCAACAAATGCTGACCTGTTCCTTAAGAAGGGTGTTTTCCGATTCTAATTTCTTGCTAAAGCCATCTTTTTTGCTATTTACACCCTCAGCATTCCAGTGCATTATTGTAAATGGTGTCTCGTTGGTTGGTAATATTTGTTGGTCAGTGATATTACTCTTGTACCTCCTGGCTCCACAGGGCAATCGAAGAGGACCTCCAGTCGTATGGGGTGGGCCCTTTCGAGGTATAGGGCCCGGTGCTACTCCTGCCTGGGGAGTCGTCACAGGGTTAGCACCATAACGGGGTAATGCAGATATAGACATTCATGTTCGTTAATGCATGACATTCTGATTGTTGCGGTGCGCCTTCTGGCCAAATGTCGCTGAACTCAGCACCTTTACTTGCTAGGCAAGACTGTGGTCCTGCCCGAATGTGGCTGAACTAAGCCCCATCTCCACGCCAAGGAGCTAACCTCGATGGGGGCTTTTTAGTCGAAACGTCGATTGCTACTGTGTCTCGTTGTTATTTCGCTTTATTGACTAATATTGGTAACAGTGGTACATATTTCTGTTTATGTCGATATTGTGACATTCCACCATGAACTGACCAATATGGCAACACTGTCGCAACGTATTTTCGATTAGAAATTCCAAGTAACAAAAGTTGTTCTACGTGATTATGCTAATGAGAGTGAAGACAAAGTTATGGAACATCGGCGAGTGTATGCGTGTGATTATGAATGCGTGTGATTTTGAATGCGTGTGATTATGAATGCGTGTGATTATGAATGCGTGTGATTATGAATGCTTGTGATTATGAATGCGTGTAAATGTGTGTGCATTTTTTATGAATTACAATATTCAAGTCCGAATGCTACGGATATTAATTTGAAGTTGGAATGTTACAGGTTGAATATTCAAGTTGGAATGTTACTGGTAGAATAGTGAAGTTGGAATGTTATTGGTAGAATATTGCAGTTGGAATGTTTACTAAAAGTTAACTGCTCTGGGTTCATGATGTTTCGCGTTCGAAATATGTCTAGTTTGCAAATGCACGTACTCATCGGTACCTTGCTACGAAGTTCATCGCCCCTTGAACACTATTGCAGCGGGACATGGGAACTATCAGCACACAAACCCTTCGTTATGTGTTGAAAGAGACAGAACGTATACAGGAATGTGCGGAGCAGACCCTATACATGTTTACTTCCACCAGTTCAACAACTCACAAATCATCATTAGAGGATCCCTATACATGTTTACTTCCACCAGTTCAACAACTCACACATCATCATTAGAGGATCCCTATACATGTTTACTTCCACCAGTTCAACAACTCACACATCATCATTAGAGGATCCCTATACATGTTTACTTCCACCAGTTCAACAACTCACACATCATCATTAGAGGATCCCTATACATGTTTACTTCCACCAGTTCAACAACTCACACATCATCATTAGAGGATAAAATATCTTCAAAGCTTCTTGTCTAGTGTGCAGAGTCCACAATTCATCCGATGATGACACGGGTCAGATATTCCATGTTTATATTACGTATTTTACACAGCTCAATACTGATCTTACTTGTTGTGTGTGTGTGTGTGTGTGTGTGCGCTATAAATGCTTGTTTTCCCAGTAATGATTTTTTGGCTATTACGCTCCGAAATCTAATTTGGATTTCACAGCATGTATCCTATTCAATTATTTAGTCTAAATAGGGAACACGCTGCACTTAATGGGAGCTGTTTTCCTCTATATTTTGGGTGTGTTTGGTAGCGACTAATGTGTTTTGTTTGTTCAACAAATATTATTTTCGCTATAAAAACAACAACCACTGGTTTTATGAAAAATTAAGAAGAAGGTTTGTCATAGAAACTGTCGCACATGTTGAATAACTGAGTGGTTTGCAAAACAATAGTCCAAGTCGAAATGATCAAGAGAGAAGATGCTAGACATCAAGAGTTTAGGCATGGGAGAAAATTGATTTTTAGAAATAATTGACAGCATAAAAAACAAAAGAATGTGGAAAGAAATGATAACCAACGTCATACGGCATGGGTTATAAGATGAAATGATTGACAGCACAGGAAACAGAAGATTGTGGAAAGACATGATAGCCAATGCTACATGGCATGAATGAAGAAGAATAAAAATGTATCCTCTTAGGAAAGTTTTTTTCTTATAATTTATACTAAATTTACACGAATATTGTAGAAGGTCTCACCTGTAGAGCTTAAGCCCAACCATCATGCAACAGTAACACCCCGGGTAGATTCATATATATGGTCATTCACTGCATCAAACTTGATTTCCATTTGTCTTGATTCATCTGGTCACTGGTTTCAAATTAAGTCCAACAAGAGAGTGAGGTCGACGCTTTGCGCAGCTCTTCCTAACTTAAATCAGAATCCCCAATGCAAATCATTTTCACATCCATGAAAACTTACACAACTCTAAAGATAAGTCCCACGGCAACAACCTGCATCCGGGGATAAAGCTAACTCGTCATGTACTAACCTGCAGCAACTATTAGGTGGGGTGGCCAGTTCCTTTATTTGATGTGTTTACTTTCCCTAACTCATGCGCCAAGTACCCATTTATAGATGGATCTACTTGAGGAGCAATCGTAACAAGCAAAAAATACGACCCAGGATTTTGTGTGTCCGGACTTGGTTTAGAACCTGGAATGCTGTAACCCGGCGATAGTAAGCACGCTCACTATCAAATAGGCTACCCCGCTCCTCGTCCAGACCATAAGGACGCATACAGCTAAAAAGTAAACATGCCTGTTATAACCAACACAGAGAAAGGTCTTAGGTTGAAAGTGTGTGCCTCGACAAGTAGAAGTATTAATGCAGAACAAATACATAAATAATAAACGGAAACTCATTAAGGAGATAAAGTTTCTATTTTCTACATCAGTGAGGCGTATTGGGAAACATCGTGTTAGGCCCTTTTTCCATTAAGCAGTGGCATACTTAGGGATGATGTGGTCAGAATGCATGCCGCCGCATTTACTTTTCCGGAAGAGCAGGTACCCATTTCCTTAGGCTGAGTAAATATACGTACCGTTGGTGAATTTTAAAATATTTCTAGTTACACTGGAACTCGAACTTTGGATCACTCGATTAGGAAGCCATTATGCTACCAGCCGAGATACATGGGTCACACCCCTTAGGTAAGTAAACATATATAAACAAAGCAGGACACATTTCTGCAACACTTTCTATCTTCCAATTTGTATGAAGACTATACTTCTAGAAAATACAGTATTTTCCCCTCAGCAGAAGTACTCGGAAATCTAGCTAAGAACTTCATTTCATTCTAGCAATCTCTACCAGCGTTGCCATGTTGACAATTTGATGGCGCAATTTCTGACAATTTTTTAAGTTAAAAAAAGCACATCTACTTTCTCGTATTTTCATGTTTAAGTTTAGCTACAAATTATGATGCAGATTCTTTTGTGGATATGAACTAATTTATAGACACCGTAAATTCTACTCGTGTATAAATCTAGAATGAAGAGTACATGTTACAAACAGATATTTGATAATACTTTTCTTGGCATGTCTAAGTGGAAGCTTGTTACGATAGTGGGACCTGATATAGCAAACATAAGAACATACAATTTCGTGGTAGAAAAAAAGCAAACGATAAGATCTGAGACAATAATTTAACATAAAATTTAATAACAGCATAAATGAAATGTATGATGTATAATTTAACTATGCAGATAACCATTAAGTAAACATCATTGTTTAATCATTGTTTAATCAGTGTTTAAAACCCTCATTTATTCCTCATTACTTAAAACATAACTTCAGCCACCTAATGAGAATGAACCCTTATTGGCCAGCGGCAAGAGCATGCAACCTGAAAATGGAAACAGCAAGATACATAGGAAGATCAAGAAGATGGTGGATTGAGGAGTTACCAACATTCTGACACGACACAGTATTACTGGTCATCAAGCTACCAGACGTGTTATAGCCCGAAAACCTATCGTCATTCAATCCTGCTACGCCTCACAGCGTACGCAGAGAAAAGACAATAGTTAGACTTAAAAGTCATTTAACTCATTGCTTTCACGTCTAGAGTAAGCGTGGACTCTGAAAGTAACGTTGTATCATGTGACGTATTCCTTCCAGAACATTGTCTTCCCAATGAACTCTCTGAACCTCTCTCTGTCTTGGGCGATGTGCTTGCATTTTCTAGCGATGTATTCATGTTATCGTTAATGTCGTCAGTCCATCGTCTTCGTGGTCTGCCCCTTCTCCTCTTCCCAGGTACTCTTCCCTCCATTATTTGTCTTTCTAAACAGTTATGTCTCTTTATATGACCAAACAGGTGTAGTTTTCTTTTTGTTATTGTGTTTAGTAACCAACACTCTGGAATATTCAATGTGTTTATAATATCTGAGTTTCTGATTTTATCCTTCATGATATTCTAAGTATCTTCCTGTAGCATTTTATGTAACGTTAGAAAACTCATTGCTTTCACGTCTAGAGTAAGCGCGGACTCTGAAAGTAACGTTAGAAGAACTAAAATTAAGTTACCAATAACATATTTGTCATTGTGAAATTAATGAATGCTGATTGGAGAGAGATAATACAAGCATGGACAATAAATAAAACATCATAAAATCATTGGAGGCAGCAGAAATGAGATTTATTCGAAGAATGCTGCGCATTCCTTGGACAGCAAAGATTACTAATAAAGAATGTCTTAGAAGGATGGATGTGATAAGATGCATTATTGATAATATAAGAAAAAGACAGTCAACATTTATTGGGCACATAATGAGAAGAGGAGACATTGAGAATATAATGACAACAGGAAAGATAGAAGGGAAAAGATCAAGGGGAAGACCTATAGAAAAGATATTGGACAGTTTGACTAAATGGCTTCGATTGATGACACGAACACAGATGATGACATATATGGGAGATTGATGTACATGGAGAGATATGATCGCCAACACCATTCGGCACAGCACTTGATGATGATGAATAAAAGTTCATAGAAGGAAAGCTTTCTTGAAAATTCAGCATGTTTTTAGTAGTTCAAACACAATTTTGAAAATGTGTCCTTTGTGGTCATTTTTATACCAACTATTTGGTCATAAACAGTTCCATTAATCCGGCAATGCTGATAAGCTGTAGAATATCTTTTGTTATGTTTTTATCATGTCATATTTTGTGACACATTTTGTCCCATTATATTTTAACTCTTTATATCCGACAAGTCTGTAAACTAGTCTGCTAATTAGACTCTTCTGACGGTAAGACGATAAAGCCTCAACTATATGGGGTTGGCTGTCCCATCCCATATAGGGTCAGTGACCCACAGCCATGCTGAAGTCGGATGTGTCAGGCCGAAAGGCGCAGATACCGCAGCAATGCTGTAAACCATGACACAATGCATTCCGTTCTCCGGACTACATCCTGCTAATCTGCAGGAGTTTGAGAACGAACGCAGAAGAAGAAGAAGAAGAGTTAATAGAGATGTGGATAGTGTTTTATATCCATAGATATCCATATCCATAAACCCATAACCCGTCGAAGGGCCACAACATCGACAAGGGCTGAAGGGTGGAAAGGTCGAAGGGTGGAAAGGTCGAAGGGTGGAAAGGTCGAAGGGTGGAAGGGTCGAAGGAATACATACAGCACACAGAGTCCTCCAGTGATTTCTATTCTCAACGATACTGACGAGTGTGTGAAAGTTGTAACTGTCCAGTCCTTGATATTGTATGTCCATGCTTTTCTGTTTCCCTCTGCGTCTCCCAACTTCAACCGTCCCATGTACTATCGTTGTTAACAATGAGTCATGTCGGTATACTTATCAAAATCATGCACGTTTCGTTGTTTCACTATTGGAAGTAATCTTTCTTGTCGACCTGCATACATCTCTATTTTATTTCTTACGTACACATTTGTCTTATGTTCTCTATAAGAGATTCAAAGAATTCGTTTGTAACATTTGTATTCGAATGCCTGTAATCATCTTGCTATGACCGCAGTAAGTATCTAACTATCACATCAATACAACACAACAGAAATCACTTTGAGTAACAAAGTTCGATTTTCACTCTAACACTGATGTTCTTCTTCTTCTTTCCTTCCTCTTTTACCCTTTCCGGGTGTCGAGGGAGATACAATGTTCGTGTTCTTGCTTTTCTGGCAGCTTCAGATAATGTTATTTGGTGTTCGTGTAATGTCTCTTTGATGTTGTCGATCCAGCGTACTCTAGGTCAACCCTTGGCTCTTCTTTCTGCTTCTCCTCTCTTCATATATGCTTTATAAACTAATGAATCACACCGCATTCTTTCCAGATGACCAAACCATTGTATCTGTTGGTTTTGTATGTATTGTAGAATTGATATGACACCCACTTTTTCTCTTATGACATCGTTTCTAATTCTGTGTCTTCTGGTCAATCCTGTGGCTTTTCTCAGAAATCTCATCTCTGTTGTAACCAGTTGTCTCTTATGTTTTGTTGTTAAGGACCATTTTTGACATTGGTAGCACAGGGTTGAAATGAAGATAACTCTGATGTTGTTTTTCCATATTCAGATTAATCTTGATATAGTAGCTGAAACCATCTTCAGCCTTATCTTTAATTCTGCTTTAAGATTTTCATCGCTGCATATGCTAGATCCGAGGTATTTGAAAGTAAAAGTATTGACCTCCTTAAACTTCTGCCCATTCATCATGATGTTGGTCAATGCTTCTATCTCTCTACTATTAACCAAGATCGTGCTCGTTTCTGTGTTGATTTCCATTATGTACATGCTTGCTAGTAACATTGTGTGGTTAACTCTTGTAGTTCTTGTTCTGGCCTAGCTATAAGATCAATATCGTCATCGAAGTGCGTGTCTCAGATAAGGCGATTGATCGATTCTATGAATGTTGCATATCTGTTTCTTGTATCTACCTGACAATAGGGACAATATCTAGAGAATATCCCTAGTTTGCATATCTGTTCCTTGTATCTACCTGACAATAGGAACAACATCGAGAGAATATCCCTAGTTTGCATATCTGTTCCTTGTATCTACCTGACAATAGGGACAACATCTAGAGAATATCCCTAGTTTGCATATCTGTTCCTTGTATCTATCTACCTGACAATAGGGACAACATCTAGAGAATATCCATAGGTTGCATATCTGTTCCTTGTATCTACCTGACAATAGGGACAACATCGAGAGAATATCCCTAGTTTGCATATCTGTTCCTTGTATCTACCTGACAATTGGGACAACATCTAGAGAATATCCCTAGTTTGCATATCTGTTCCTTGTATCTACCTGACAATAGGGAAAACATCGAGAGAATATCCCTAGTTTGCATATCTGTTCCTTGTATCTACCTAACAATAAATACAACATCTAGAGAATATCCCTAGTATGCATAACTGTTTCTTTTATGTACCTGACAATAGGAAAGATATCAACATTTAAAATGTAATGATATAGAAAATATTTAAGAGTATCAAGGACAGAAAGACGAGCCAACACATAAAATCCATAACGACCTAAACATAGAAGAAGCTTGACACTACAAAACACTTCAAAAAAAAAGAAGATATCAAATCTTAGATATAAAAATAAACAATGGTTTACAAAGTTTAGTATTGGAGGAAAAGTTCCAATTAAGAGAACAAGAGGCAGATCACTGTCTTCCTTCCACTCCCTTCCTCTCACTGCCTTTCTCCCACTCCCTTCCTCTCAGTCTTCCTCCCACTCACTTCCTCCCACTGTCTTCCTCCCACTCCCTTCCTCCCACTCCCTTCCTCTCACTGCCTTCCTCCCACTCCCTTCCTCTCACTGTCTTCCTCCCACTCCCTTCCTCTCAATGTCTTCCTCCCACTCCCTTCCTCTTACTGCCTTTCTCCCACTCCCTTCCCCTAACTTTCTTCCTCCCACTCCCTTCCTCTCACTGTCTTCCTCTCACCCCCTTGCTCTCACTGCCTTTCTCCCACTCCCTTCATCTCACTCCCTTCCTCTCACTGCCTTTCTCCCACTCCCTTCATCTCACTGCCTTCCTCTCACTGCCTTTCGCCCACTCCCTTCATCTCACTGTCTTCCGCTCACTGCCTTTCTCCCACTCCCTTCATCTCACTGCCTTCCTCTCACTGCCTTCCTCTCATTGCCTTGCTCCCACTCCCATCATCTCACTGCCTTCATCTCACTGCCTTCCTCTCACTGCCTTCCTTCAACATTCCCTTCATCTCACTGCCTTCCTCTCACTGCCTTTCTCCCACTTCCTTCATCTCACTGCCTTCCTCTCACTGCCTTTCTCCCACTCCCTTCATCTCACTGCCTTCCTCTCATTGCCTTGCTCCCACTCCCATCATCTCACTGCCTTCATCTCACTGCCTTCCTTCCACTGCCTTCATCTCACTGCCTTCCTTCCACACTCCCATCATCTCACTGCCTTCATCTCACTACCTTCCTTCCACTGCCTTCCTTCCACATTCCCTTCATCTCACTGCCTTCATCTCACTGCCTTCATCTCACTGCCTTCCTCTCACTGCCTTCCTTCCACACTCCCTTCATCTCACTGCCTTCCTTCCACTGCCTTCCTTCCACATTCCCTTCATCTCACTGCCTTCATCTCACTGCCTTCATATCAGTGCCTTCATCTCAGTGCCTTCATCTCACTGCCTTCCTCTCACTGCCTTCCTTCCACACTCCCTTCATCTCACTGCCTTCCTTCCACTGCCTTCCTTCCACATTCCCTTCATCTTACTGCCTTCCTTCCACTGCCTTCCTTCCACACTCCCTTCCCCTCACTGCCTTCCTCCCACTGCCTTCCTCCCACTCCCTTCATCTCACTGCCTTCCTCCCACTCCCTTCATCCCACTGCCTTCCTTCCCCACTACCTTCCTCCCACTCCCTTCATCTCACTGCCTTCCTTCCCCACTGCCTTTCTCCCACTCCCTTCATCTCACTGCCTTCCTCTCATTGCCTTGCTCCCACTCCCATCATCTCACTGCCTTCATCTCACTGCCTTCCTCTCACTGCCTTCCTTCCACACTGCCTTCATCTCACTTCCTTCCTTCCACACTCCCTTCATCTCACTGCCTTCCTCTCACTGCCTTCCTTCCACACTGCCTTCATCTCACTTCCTTCCTTCCACATTCCCTTTATCTCACTGCCTTCCTTCCACTGCCTTCATCTCACTGCCTTCCTTCCACACTCCCTTCATCTCACTGCCTTCCTCTCACTGCCTTCCTTCCACACCCCATTCATCTCACTACCTTCCTTCCACTGCCTTCCTTCCACATTCCCTTCATCTCAGTGCCTTCATCTCACTGCCTTCATCTCACTGCCTTCCTCTCACTGCCTTCCTTCCACACTCCCTTCATCTCACTGCCTTCCTTCCACTGCCTTCCTTCCACATTCCCTTCATCTCACTGCCTTCATCTCACTGCCTTCATATCAGTGCCTTCATCTCAGTGCCTTCATCTCACTGCCTTCCTCTCACTGCCTTCCTTCCACACTCCCTTCATCTCACTTCCTTCCTTCCACTGCCTTCCTTCCACACTGCCTTCATCTTACTGCCTTCCTTCCACTGCCTTCCTTCCACACTCCCTTCATCTCACTGCCTTCCTCCCACTCCCTTCCTCTCACTCCCTTCCTCTCACTGCCTTCCTTCCACTCCCTTCATCTCACTGCCTTCCTTCCCCACTGCCTTTCTCCCTCACTGCCTTCCTCCCACTCCCTTCCTCTCACTGCATTCCTCCCACTCCCTTCATCTCACTGCCTTCCTTCCCCACTCCCTTCCTCCCACTCCCTTCCTCTCACTGCCTTCCTCCCACTGCCTTCCTCCCACTCCCTTCATCTCACTGCCTTCCTCCCACTCCCTTCATCCCACTGCCTTCCTTCCCCACTACCTTCCTCCCACTCCCTTCATCTCACTGCCTTCCTTCCCCACTGCCTTCCTCCTACTCCTTTCATCCTTCTTAACTATACACTTGCAGAGAAGATATACAATTATCCAAAAAGACCCACGAGAAACATTAAATCCCCCCCCCCACTTTCAATAACACCCCTTCCTTAACAATGTAATATCTATGAAATGGTATACACGAGAGCCTATTTGTCTAAGTGTGTGTGTATGTGTGTGTGTGTGTGTGTGTGTGCCTGTGTGTGTGGGGAGCTTCTATGTGAAAGTTTGTAGGAGTACCTGTGTGAGTGTTTGTGTGAGTGTGTGTGTATCTGTGCTTGTGAAAACACTTCATTATTGAATCACTTTGTGTCAAAGATATCTGCTTGTACACCTTCGCTGTAATCCAGGTAACATGTATTTACCAATGTGCACGCTTCAGCAGGTGAGAATTTCACGTGCATGCGCTCTTTGAGAGTAGGGCCTAACAAATTTTGAACTTATGCAATCTTGGAAAGTAGGGCCTAACATATTCTTCCAGAAATTTAATTTCCAGAAAGTTACAGAAATGAAAATAACCATGACATTTTCTAGTAAACTGTCAATATTGTTCTTATGGATGTCAAGACTCGCCATGCAGGTTGTTATATTTTGTACAGACGGAAAACGTGACACCATACCGGTAGAAAGGGGTAAAAATTTGGCAAAAATTTTTTGACCTAATGTTATCAGCACTATCATCATCATCAAATCCATAACTCTTTGGGACGTATGGGTCTCTGGAAACATCAACTCACAAATCCCGCCATGTCTCTCTGTTCTCTATTTCTTGTTTGAATTGGAGGCTTTTAATTCTGTTCAATCCTTAATATTATTAATTCATACCTTCTTTTACCTTCTCTTCTTCTTTGACCCTCAACTGATCCCTGTAGGATATTTTTGGAACGGGAATCGTGTCTCATCACGTGACCAAACCACACAAGTTTGTGTCGTGTCACCACTGCCATTTTCTTGTTGATCAAGAAGAGCTTTCATTTTGTTTCTCACGCTCGCCCGAGTGTTGCCGGACCCGAAAGAGGAGCAAAGAATAGCAACACTGTTTACCTTCCACGCATGTCGTAAAAGGCGACTAAGGAGGTCATGGGATGGAGTTGGCTGTACCATCCCATATAGGGGCAGTGACCCAAAGCCATGCTGAAGTCGGATGTGTCTGGCCGAAAGGCGCAGATATCGCAGCAATGCTGTAAACCATGATACAATGCATTCCGTTCTCTGGACTACATCCTGCTAATCTGCAGGAGTTTGAGAACGAACGAAGAAGAAGAAGAAGTTTCTCACGCTTATACTAGTTTTGTGTTCTGTTTAATGGATGTGAAATATAGATCTGTAACATTTGTTTTCAAAAACATGTATTCTCCTCTCCATTGTCATTTATATTTAAACCCGTAACCCGTTAGGATCATAGGGGCGGGGTACCACATTGGGTACATCAACATTCGAGTCCTCCAGTGGTTTCAATCTTCAGCAATGCGGACGATTGAGGAAAGTTCTTGTCCTGTCCAGTCCTTGTTGTTATCTGTCCAAGCCTGTATTTGCCCTCATTTGCTTTTTCCACCCCGACAGTTCCCTGCAGTATCGTTTTTGACAAGGAATCATATCTGCATACAAGTCCAAATCATACAATTTCTCGTCGTTTCACTTTGAAAGCTATGGCTCTCGTGAACCTGTATTCATCTGTATTTCCTTACGCACACATTTGTCTTATTCTCTCTTTAGGAGATTCAAGGATCACCAGGCAAGCAGCACTTTCGGCAGATTGTACGCAAATGCTTGACGTAGAAATGGCATTAACCTACAGACTAAGCTGAAAGTTTACAGAGCAGTGGCACTTCCAGTGCTGTTATACGCTAATGAAACATGGACTTTGTATAGACATCATGTGAGGAAACTCAATCACTTTCACACAACTTGTCTCAGAAAAGTTATGAACATCAGATGGCAAGACAAGATTCCAGATACCAGTGTCCTTAACAGAGCTGGTATCCCTAGCATTGACACTATCCTGATGGAGACATAGGTTCGTTGGGCAGATCATTTGGCACGTATGCCAGACTATCGCCTGCCTAAGATACTTTCTATTGTGAGCTGAAGAAGGGTACACGATCTCAAGGTGGCCAAAAGAAGCGCTACAATGACTCGTTAAAGACCTCACTGAAAGCCTTTGAAATAGACCAAGATACATGGGAAGAACTTGTACAAAATATATCTACAATAAAAAAGAGCGCATCATCTTATGAAAAAGAGAAGAAATGCAGCAGCTCAACAACGGAGAGTAGCTAGAAAATGGATAGACCAAAATTCGTTTACAGTCGTCATTCCATGCCCGAACTGTCCGAGGACATTTACATCTCGAATATGGCTCATTAGCTATCTACGAACTATTCCGCGTGGTCATAATTCCAACTGAATTTTCAAAAGTGGATGTAAAAATGGTCATCATCATTTATCAGGGACGAACACGCACACAGGAGATTCATAGAATTCTTCAGTAACATTTGTATTCGAAGGCCTGTAGAATCACAAAAAGACAGTTATAAACAGACAATGAAACATTCAAACACAAACAGACAGTTATAAACAGACAATGAGTCATACAATAACAAACAGACAGTTAAACAGACAATGAGTCAACAATTACAGACAGTTATAAACAATCAGTCATACAATCACAGACAGTTATAAACAGACAATCAGTCATACAATCACAGACAGTTATAAACAGACAATCAGTCATACAATCACAGACAGTTATAAACAGACAATGGGTCATACAATAACAAACAGACAGTTAAACAGACAATGAGTCATACAATTACAAACAGACAGTTAAACAGACAATGAGTCATACAATTACAAACAGACAGTTAAACATACAATGAGTCATACAATCACAAACAGACAGTTATAAACAGACAATCAGTCATACAATCACGACAGTTATAAACAGACAATGAATCATACAATCATAAACAGTTATAGACAGACAATGATTCATATAGTCACAAACAGACAGTTATAAAAAGACAAAGAGTCATACAATCACAAACATTTATAAACAGACATAAATAATATAAGAAAAAGACAATCTTCATTTTTTGGCCACGTTATGAGACAAGGAGATTTATAGAACATAGTCCCAACAGGCAAGATTTAAGGCAATAGAGACAAGTGGCGGCAACGTGAGAAAATATTAGACAGTTTAACAGTCTGGCACGGCTGGGAAACAACAACGATCCTGATACTGGAGATAGACAGCTGTGGAGAGCCATGATCGCCTACGCCAGCCGACATACCACCTGGTGATGGTGATAAAAAGTCAATGAGTCATACTGTTACAAGCAGGTAGTTATACACAGACAGTCATACAGATCACCTTTGTCAAATGCTGTACAAACAGCTAGTTCATGTTACAAACAGCTAGTTCATGTTACAAACAGCTAGTTCATGTTACAAACAGACAGTTCATGTTACAAACAGACAATCAGTCATACAATCACAGACAGTTATAAACAGACAATGGTCATACAATCACAGACAGTTATAAACAGACAATGGTCATACAATCACAGACAGTTATAAACAGACAATGGTCATACAATCACAGACAGTTATAAACAGACAATCAGTCATACAATCACAGACAGTTATAAACAGACAATGGTCATACAATCACAGACAGTTATAAACAGACAATGGTCATACAATCACAGACAGTTATAAACAGACAATTGTCATACAATCACAGACAGTTATAAACAGACAATGGTCATACAATCACAGACAGTTATAAACAGACAATCAGTCATACAATCACAGACAGTTATAAACAGACAATGGTCATACAATCACAGACAGTTATAAACAGACAATGGTCATACAATCACAGACAGTTATAAACAGACAATGGTCATACAATCACAGACAGTTATAAACAGACAATGGTCATACAATCACAGACAGTTATAAACAGACAATGGTCATACAATCACAGACAGTTATAAACAGACAATGGTCATACAATCACAGACAGTTATAAACAGACAATGGTCATACAATCACAGACAGTTATAAACAGACAATGGTCATACAATCACAGACAGTTATAAACAGACAATGGTCATACAATCACAGACAGTTATAAACAGACAATGAGTCATACAATCACAGATAGTTATAAACAGACAATGGTCATACAATCATAAACAGTTATAAACAGACAATGAGTCATACAATCACAGACAGTTATAAACAGACAATCAGTCATACAATCACAGACAGTTATAAACAGACAATCAGTCATACAATCACAGACAGTTATAAACAGACAATCAGTCATACAATCACAGACAGTTATAAACAGACAATCAGTCATACAATCACAGACAGTTATAAACAGACAATGGTCATACAATCATAAACAGTTATAAACAGACAATGAGTCATACAATAACAAACAGACAGTTAAACAGACAATGAGTCATACAATTACAACAGTTCATGTTACTGTCTGCTACAACATAAGCTTCATAGTTAAACCCCACGCTGTCTGCTAATACATAAACATAATAGTTAAACCTCAAGATGTCTGCAATTGCATAAACCTCATAGTTAAATCTCAAGCTGTCTGCTTATAAACCTCATAGTTAAACCGCAGGCTGTCTGCTACTGCATACACCTCATTTTTAAACCTCAAGGTTTCTGAAATTGCATAAACCTCATAGGTTCTGATAGATTTAATGATTATTAATTGTGCCTGATGTGAAACATTCTAGATTTTCCCTTCCAATCCCTTTACCATAATTCCCACATCACCCTCAACCTTTGATGCTGTCGCGTTTAACCTTTCCCCCTTCCTTACTCACGTCGCTGTTGCCGCCCTCTTACCCCGCGCTTGTTTCAATTGTATCACTTCATTATTCAGTAGATTCGCCTCAGGCGGAACATTGCCACCTTTGTTGTTGCCATGGCCTTTCACTATAGTTGGATCCATGGAGTAGAATCGGCGGGAGTGACGTAATTCTATACTAAAGGTCATGGCCTACCAAACCAACAATGAATGTGTGGAGACAGCATCTTCAAACATCATTCCGTGTTCCAAATTATTATTCTTTCAATGCTTCACCACTGCCACTTCTGCGAGCAGTTGTTATTGGGCAAATAGTATATACAGCAATATTGCAGAAATGACGTCGATATTTGTTCGCGTATCGAATTCATAACGATAGCTATCACCCCAGCAATTTTTGCAGGCTTTAGTTATTATTTTTTTCTATACAAAATACGGCTGTTGAACTATTGTCTTTTCCTCTGTGAATGATGGTTGATCGTATCTAGACTTGCTGTTAAACGAAGCAGTGGGAGATCCAGTTGTTGTTTCAATGCTTGATGTGTCGCCTTGGTTGCATTGAAGTCCATGTTTGTTCAAGGTTATCTAGATTTTAAAAAATATCCATCGTTTTCTTGGTCTACCTTTTGGTTCTATATCCGGATATTCTTTTGTTATATGCTCTTATTGTTATTTGATTCGGGTTCATTCTCATAAGGCGACCAATCCATTTTACTTGCTACATTTCGATATGTTCAATAAATGATATTATACTTAATCTTTTCCTATTTTCTTCATTTCTTTTTTTATCTAGTTTAGTAACTGCTGCAGCTTTTCCTGACACTTCATTTGACATGTAATGATTTTACTTTACATAGTAACAATTTGTCTTAGTAACAATTTGTCTTAGTAACAATTTGTCTTAGTAACAATTTGTCTTAGTAACAATTTGTCTTAGTAACAATTTGTCTTAGTAACAATAGCTATTAAACTTAAATATAATATCTGTATTAATATTTGGTTATATATTAACATATGGATGTGTATTAAGTTATGGTTGTGTACTATTAACATATGGTTGTGTAGTATTAACATATGGTTGTGTAGTATTAACATATGGTTGTGTAGTATTAACATATGGTTGTGTAGTATTAACATATGGATACATGGATACCCTACAAAATAATGAAAATGACGCTGAAAAGACAATGTAAATACTTAAAGTATGAAAGAAATGTGAGTGACCAGGAGAGAGGTGAGAAAGTGTGTCATAACTGGAAAAAATTAAAAGAACCTACAATCAACAACCGACTTGGACATTGAACTTACTTATATACTTTTAGATGGCTGACGGAATGGCAAGCAGAGAATTTATAGGAATACCCCTTGTGAAGTGTTGCTGGTTCCTAATCAAGAATCATTCAAAAACACACGCAAACTAAGAACCACAGGCATATAAGAAACTTTCATACCACACACATTTGCTGACACACACACAGACTCACATAATTTATACCACATACATACATCTCCACACACACTGGCAGACACTCAATTACAATAACATTCAGCGACATCTACAGACTGTCTGTGATTTAATGAATTATTCTATTGAATCTCGGCTCATAAACCGAACTAATCTATCAGGTAGAGATGTTTATCATTCATTATCATCTCCAAATGCTGCCATGCGCCAATAATTAACTTGATCACGAAAGCCAGTGTTGCCAATTGCTATTTTATGGTAAAATTTCAGAAATAGCAACGTGTTGATATCAATCTTTCGCAATCCTCATTGATTTTAAATCAGTATTACAAGCAATCCAAAATACCAAACACGATAAACTCATTCACAACATCAGAGAGAATATCTTTGAATTATCCGGAAAAACTACATTAGTACTACAACGGGTACCAGCTCAATGTGGCATCCTTGTTAACGAAAAAGCTGATCAATTGTAAAAAACAGGAGCCAACCTTCCTCAGACCCGCGTAACTCAAAGCTTCTGGGAAGTAAAAGATGTGCTAAAACAATCTGACCGACGTGAAGGGAGAGAACTTAAAGGAAACTATAATCTCGATCACGATAACATTAATACATTGAACAGGTCAGGATATTTCGACTGAGAACGAATCACTGGCGTCTAAAATAACACACCGAATCGGTATCATCAACTCTGCGACCTGCAACTGCAGAGCCGCAACACAAATACCAGAGTACATACTAGGGAATTGTCCCAGTTTTGCTGTTCACTGAACGACAATCTGGCCCACAGGAGCTTCTCTACAAAACAAGTTGTAGAGCTGGCCCACCAAAGCTTCTCTACAAAACAAGTTGTAGAGCTGGCCCACCAAAGCTTCTCTACAAAACAAGTTGTAGAGCTGGCCCACCAAAGCTTCTCTACAAAACAAGTTGTAGAGCTGGCCCACCAAAGCTTCTCTACAAAACAAGTTGTAGAGCTGGCCCACCAGAGCTTCTCTACAAAACAAGTTGTAGAGCTGGCCCACCAAAGCTTCTCTACAAAACAAGTTGTAGAGCTGGCCCACCAGAGCTTCTCTACAAAACAAGTTGTAGAGCTGGCCCACCAGAGCTTCTCTACAAAACAAGTTGTAGAGCTGGCCCACCAGAGCTTCTCTACAAAACAAGCTGTAGAGCTGGCCCACCAGAGCTTCTCTACAAAACAAGTTGTAGAGCTGGCCCACCAGAGCTTCTCTACAAAACAAGTTGTAGAGCTTGCCCACCAGAGCTTCTCTACAAAACAAGTTGTAGAGCTGGCCCACCAAAGCTTCTCTACAAAACAAGTTGTAGAGCTGGCCCACCAGAGCTTCTCTACAAAACAAGTTGTAGAGCTGGCCCACCAAAGCTTCTCTACGAAACAAGTTGTAGAGCTGGCCCACCAAAGCTTCTCTACGAAACAAGTTGTAGAGCTGGCCCACCAGAGCTTCTCTACAAAACAAGTTGTAGAGCTGGCCCACCAGAGCTTCTCTACAAAACAAGTTGTAGAGCTGGCCCACCAGAGCTTCTCTACAAAACAAGTTGTAGAGCTGGCCCACCAGAGCTTCTCTACAAAACAAGTTGTAGAGCTGGCCCACCAGAGCTTCTCTACAAAACAAGCTGTAGAGCTGGCCCACCAGAGCTTCTCTACAAAACAAGTTGTAGAGCTGGCCCACCAGAGCTTCTCTACAAAACAAGTTGTAGAGCTTGCCCACCAGAGCTTCTCTACAAAACAAGTTGTAGAGCTGGCCCACCAAAGCTTCTCTACAAAACAAGTTGTAGAGCTGGCCCACCAGAGCTTCTCTACAAAACAAGTTGTAGAGCTGGCCCACCAAAGCTTCTCTACAAAACAAGTTGTAGAGCTGGCCCACCAGACCTTCTCTACAAAACAAGTTGTAGAGCTGGCCCACCAGAGCTTCTCTACAAAACAAGCTGTAGAGCTGGCCCACCAGAGCTTCTCTACAAAACAAGTTGTAGAGCTGGCCCACCAGAGCTTCTCTACAAAACAAGTTGTAGAGCTGGCCCACCAAAGCTTCTCTACAAAACAAGTTGTAGAGCTGGCCCACCAGAGCTTCTCTACAAAACAAGTTGTAGAGCTGGCCCACCAGAGCTTCTCTACAAAACAAGTTGTAGAGCTGGCCCACCAGAGCTTCTCTACAAAATAAGCTGTAGAGCTGGCCCACCAGAGCTTCTCTACAAAACAAGTTGTAGAGCTGGCCCACCAGAGCTTCTCTACAAAACAAGTTGTAGAGCTGGCCCACCAGAGCTTCTCTACAAAACAAGTTGTAGAGCTGGCCCACCAAAGCTTCTCTACAAAACAAGTTGTAGAGCTGGCCCACCAGAGCTTCTCTACAAAACAAGTTGTAGAGCTGGCCCACCAGAGCTTCTCTACAAAACAAGTTGTAGAGCTGGCCCACCAAAGCTTCTCTACAAAACAAGTTGTAGAGCTGGCCCACCAAAGCTTCTCTACAAAACAAGTTGTAGAGCTGGCCCACCAAAGCTTCTCTACAAAACAAGTAGTAGGAAACCAGAGATGACCTAACACGCTCTATACAAGAACAATATTAGATTGGATGTTTAACTATTGATCGTAGGATAAGTTATTTCGTTCCCCGTGAATTATGAGTGATTGTCTTATGAATTATGAGTGATTGTCTTACGGGCGATTGCATAATGAGTGATTAACTGAATTATGAGTAACTAACGTATGAATTATGAGTGATTGAATTATGAGTGATTGAATTATGGGAGATTGATATGAATTATGAGAGATTGAATTATGAGAGATTTGAAATGAATTATGAGTGATTGAATTATGGGAGATTGATATGAATTATGAGAGATTGAATTATGAGTGAGTGAATTATGAATGATTGACATGAATTATGAGTGATTGAATTATTAGTGATTGAATTATGAGTGATTGATATGAATTATGAGTGATTGAATTATAAATGATTGACATGAATTATGAGTGATTGAATTATGAGTGATTGATATGAATTATGAGTGATTGAATTATAAATGATTGACATAAATTATGAGTGTATTTGGTGGTCTTTGATAGCAGAACCGAGGCGTTTTACAACAAATGCTATAGACGTGTGTTGGGTATCTGTTGCCGAGAACATAAGAACAGAATGTGTATGTGCATGATAGAATTCATGTGTTATCCGGTCAACAAGAACCGCTGTTAACAATCGTAAGACTTCGTAAACTCCGATGGTACGGACAAGTGATGAGACATTGTTCAATGACAAAAGATGTTCTTCAAGGAACAGTGGAGAGGAGAAGAAGACGAGGAGGTAAAAAGAAGAAGGCATCGCTGTATGACATCATGGACTGAACAGAGTGTGAAGTTTCTAAAGTTATCAGGATGGTAGAGGATAAAGATATGTGGAGATATTTCTGCAACACGTGTGTCAATGTGACACCCCTACTACCCTAACGGATTACAGGTTTTATTAATATCATTATTATTATTTATTATTATTAATTATTAGGCCCTATTATTATTATTATCATACTTATTATTATTATTAATTATTATTATTAATTATTATTATTATTATTATTATTATTATTATTATCATACTTACTATTATTATTATTTATTTATGATTATTATTTATTATTATTATTATTAATTATTAGGCCCTATTATTATTATTATTAATTATTATTATTAATATTATTATTATTATTATTATTATTATTATTATCATACTTACTATTATTATTATTATTTATTTATTATTATTAATTATTATTATTATTATTATTATTATTATTATTTATTATTGATTAATAATAATAATAATAATAATAATAATAATAATAATAAATTATTATTATTGTTGTTGTTGTTATTATTATTATTATTATACACAAGCTTGGATGGGTTGGGTAAGTAAATCTTCATCATTCCATGACAAACATGAGATTGGCGGGAACAGTCCATCAGGTGGAAAACTTAAATAAAGATAAGAACCAGAATAGAGCAGACAAAGGCAGAATTCATAAAAATGAAGGCTATACTGTGTGATATGTCCCTTCCAATAGAAGTGAGGAAGCGAGTTCTTCAAGCTACATAACATCGATTCTAACAAATGGATGCGAGTCTTGGACAATAAATAAACAGAATAATAAAATATTGGAGACAATGGAGATGTTTGTTTTTTTCTGAGAATATCATGGCCAGCTAGAAATACTAATGAAAAGGTTCTGAAAGTGTCAAATATGAAACTGACAAAGAAAATATATCTTTATTTACTATTTTTGTTTTTTTGTGGAAAAGTTCTGAAGACATAAATGCCTGGAGAACATAGTCGCAGCGGTAACGCCGAAGACAGATGTGTCGGCCCATTGGCGCAAATAAAACGGCGACACAACGCATTTCCATTCTCTGGACTACATTCTGCTGGAAATCTAGTAGGACATGTCCTGCTACAAGAGAATTCAGCAGGAGTTTGAGAATGTACGCTGAAGAAGAAGAAGAATAGTCGCAGCGGTTAAGATAGATGACACAAGAGATCGAGGATGAAAGTGTGTATAAATATTTGATAGTATGACATCGTGACATGGCAAGTAGTCAATAACGATTCTGATAAAAGATGCTGAGAATAGACAACTGTGCAGGATCATAATCGCCAACGCCAGTTGGTACGGCACCTGATGATATTTGATGTATTTTTTCTAGAATAGCGTGGATTATGTTTATCAAAGTGTTTGTGAAATTATCCAATATTCCAGACTACTGCGCGTCATTGTGCAGAGAAAGGAGACAGATGAGGAGCAGCGCAACGGTTGAATAATGTTAAAACTGAAAATACCAGAAACAGGTACGTGTGTGAAGTGATACATTAGCAGCTTACAGCTTTGCTAGAGGAGTTTTTTTTCATGTCGACAGACTCAATCTGCCTGGAATAATTACGCATGAGCAATGGCTCATTTGTAATGTGTATTTTTGGAATGCTAGCTTCGGCTAATTCTTCTGCTTGATTACTATAAGAAGATTTGGCTGAATCAGATTGATGCACGCGTGTGATCCGAGTTTTTGTCAAACATTAATTAATGAATTATATCCTATATATGTCGGCTCAGCGGTAGAGTGGTTAGTAGGTTCGTCTCATAAGGTAAACTCGCTCGAAATATCTCATGGTTCGAAAGCTGATCGTCCATATTTCACTGGCAATATTTTTTCTAAGTAAGTGTATTCCCCATTGATTTTGTGAGAATGTGTTTGGTTAGGTTTGGTAGATTATATTGTAGATTATATTGTAGATTATCCTCTTCACACGTCGTACACGGCCATAGGTGTTCAGATCTCCGCTTCATTAAATCTGGCAGGCTATAACGGCTGATGGTTCCTGCTCTATGTTCCTGTTCAGTGCTCTTTTTGAAATTTTTGAATTATTTTTACATTTTTACATCCTCTGATTCTGATACAAACAAACAAACAAACAAACAAACAAACAAACAAACAAACAAACAAACAAACAAACAAACATGGATGACAAGTGAAATATTAGAGAAAATGTCAGAAAGAAAGAAAGCTAAAAATACCCCAACATATTCACTTATAGACAATGAGATACGTAACATTGCAGAACATTGGGGAAAAAACAATGGCTGGAAACACAATGCAGAGAAACAAAGATGTCACTACAGCTGAAGAAAAAAGGAATGCATCAGGAGATAAGACAGATCACAAATAAGAAAAATTCTGTAAGTGGTGGTGTGTGTATTAAAGATAAAAGTGGAGAAATTATATTTAATAAAACATAAATAATTACAAGATGAGTAGATTATGTGTCGATGTTCACGACAACGGACGAATGACCTTTCTTTAGAGGTAACTCACCACCCCCCCCCTTTACCGTAGATTTTTCTACAATCATGAATGTCTCGTAGTATAATCAACGACGAGTATAAACTTTTAATCTTCATAAGAATTAACCTGACCTTTCGTGATGTGCGTCACTATAAAAAATGGAGGATTTATTGAGCTGATCAACAAGAAAGATAAGTAAGGTTTTTAATAGCGTCGTACGGGAGGTGAAGAGTTAATTGTTCAATTGTTACATTTTGGGAATTAGCAAATAAGAGAACAATGCAGGCATAAGTAATCAGCCTATGGGCAAGGTTAAGAAATGACATGAAGTTAATTTTGAAGCTAACTTCACATGAATCAGTAAACCAACTTCTTCTTCTTCTTCTTTCTGTCCTCATGTACCTTTCGGTGTTGAGGGGAGAGTGAGTGTACGGTCTTTTGCCCTTCTATTTGCCTCCTCTGCTGTTATATTTCCGAGTGTCTCTAATACACTATCTATCCACCTTTTACGAGGGCGTCCATTAGGTCTCCTGTTTTCGTATCGTTAGTAAACCAACAAGATAGAATATTATATATATAGTGACATAGTCTTTCCAGAACGTTGTCTTCGTTGTGGATACTATGAACGCCTCTCTGTTCTGGGCAAGCAGGCCTGCAGTGGCCATACACATGTGTATACATTCTTTGATGTCGCTGATCCATCGTCTTCTTGGTCTTCCTCTTCTTTTCTTACCCGGCACTCTGCCCTCTACAATCAGCTTTTTGATACCATTATGTCGCTTTAAGTACCCACAGTACTGCAGATTCCTTCTTATGATGGTATTTAGAAGTCACCCTTCATTTAGTTTCTGTAATTTCAAAACTTTAATTTTCTTGTTTTTCTCTGTCCATGATAATCGTAGAATCTTTCTGTATCACTTTATTTCAAATGAATTTATTCTTTTGAATATTGTCTTGTTTGAAGTCCAAGTCTCGCATCCATATGTTGCCACTGGGAAAATACATGATCTTACAAGGGTTATTTTAGTTTCGTTATTACTACTTTACCATAGCTATCTCATTTCTGTTTATTTTTGATAGAATAATAGTAGAAGAAAAGTGACAGGATTCGAGGGACAAACTATACGGTCCTGTCTCGTCTATTGATAGCAATAAGATATTCGTCCGTTGAATCCGATGATGACCATTTATTTAAACTGGGATAATGGTAAAGAGCATGTATGGGAGGAGTGTGTGGGACATTGAGCAGCTTCTGAGCATGTATGGGAGGAGTGTGTGGGACATTGAGCAGCTTCTGAGCATGTGTGGGAGGTGTGTGTGGGACATTGAGCAGCTTCTGAGCATGTGTGGGAGGAGTGTGTGGGACATTGAGCAGCTTCTGAGCATGTGTAGGAGGAGTGTGTGGGACATTGAGCAGCTTCTGAGCACGTGTGGGAGGAGTGTGTGGGACATTGAGCAGAGCATGTGTGGGAGGAGTGTGTGGGACATTGAGCAGCTTCTGAGCATGTATGGGAGGCGTGTGTGGGACATTGAGCAGCTTCTGAGCACGTGTGGGAGGAGTGTGTGGGACATTGAGCAGAGCATGTGTGGGAGGAGTGTGTGGGACATTGAGCAGCTTCTGAGCACGTGTGGGAGGAGTGTGTGGGACATTGAGCAGGGCATGTGTGGGAGGAGTGTGTGGGACATTGAGCAGCTTCTGAGCATGTGTGGGAGGAGTGTGTGGGACATTGAGCAGCTTCTGAGCATGTGTAGGAGGAGTGTGTGGGACATTGAGCAGCTTCTGAGCACGTGTGGGAGGAGTGTGTGGGACATTGAGCAGAGCATGTGTGGGAGGAGTGTGTGGGACATTGAGCAGCTTCTGAGCATGTATGGGAGGCGTGTGTGGGACATTGAGCAGCTTCTGAGCACGTGTGGGAGGAGTGTGTGGGACATTGAGCAGAGCATGTGTGGGAGGAGTGTGTGGGACATTGAGCAGCTTCTGAGCACGTGTGGGAGGAGTGTGTGGGACATTGAGCAGAGCATGTGTGGGAGGAGTGTGTGGGACATTGAGCAGCTTCTGAGCATGTGTGGGAGGAGTGTGTGGGACATTGAGCAGCTTCTGAGCATGTGTGGGAGGAGTGTGTGGGATATTGAGCAGCTTCTGAGCATGTGTGGGAGGAGTATGTGGGACATTGAGCAGCTTCTGAGCATGTGTGGGAGGAGTGTGTGGGACATTGAGCAGCTTCTGAACATGTGTGGGAGGAGTGTGTGGGACATTGAGCAGCTTCTGAGCATGTGTGGGAGGAGTGTGTGGGATATTGAGCAGCTTCTGAGCATGTGCAGGAGGAGTGTGTGGGACATTGAGCAGCTTCTGAGCATGTGTGGGAGGAGTGTGTGGGACATTGAGCAGCTTCTGAGCATGTGTGGGAGGAGTGTGTGGGACATTGAGCAGCTTCTGAGCATGTGTGGGAGGAGTGTGTGGGACATTGAGCAGCTTCTGAGCATGTGTGGGACATTGAGCAGCTTCTGAGCATGTGTGGGATGAGTGTGTGGGACATTGAGCAGCTTCTGAGCATGTGTAGGAGGAGTGTGTGGGACATTAAGCAGCTTCTGAGCATGTGTGGGAGGAGTGTGTGGGACATTGAGCAGCTCTAGTCTTTCTTCTAGTGCGTTCTTGTTACTCAGCATGTTTTAGATTCCCTACAGCTGCTGTACCACTGTTGATGACATGGTCACCCGGACCATGTGTCATGCCCAGCGTGTGCGCCTTCATCAACATTGTGTGTATGCTTACAGACTTAGATTTTATCGGTCTGGTATTTTATCCTCTGGTATTTTATCCAACCATTGGATGTTAAATATCTTTTGAAGGCAGCCTAGGTTAAAATTGTAACAATTTATCAAGATAACACTATAGCTCATTGTAGAAGCTACATCAACATTGCTGTCTGGTGGGAGAATTAAGACGAATAAAACGGAGAACAAGAAAACTGTAAATTGCAAAAAGAAGCGAGTGTAATTATGACATCGACGCCCGCAGCATATGTCAAGTTCCGAGGAATGTCAATAAGTCAATTACAAACTAACGAAGTGGAACAGAATAGAAATCCGTACGTGATTTATAGAGACTGGTTTTTGAGGTTACAAACAGGGCCGTGGATACGAACGGAGGGTGGAGTTGTGCTAGAATGAAAGGTCATTCGTACATTTTGTGTCTGTCAGATGGTGTGTTTTTGAGAAAAATTTGATGTATTTTTCGGTGAAAAATCGCTAACAGAGGTTTTTTGGTGGATGACCTAAGCGGTGTAGAGATCAAGTCGCTTATATTGTGTTCAAGAGATTGCGGATTCGGAACCAGGGTTACGAGACGACTTAGATGGGGTTAAATGGTTCCATCATATATAAGATAAAAGTGACCCAAAAGTCATGCTGAAGTCGGATATGTTTGACTATCTATTTATACGCTGTGGCCCTTGTTTGCTTTGCAGTTTCAGGGGTAGAAGAGTTCTCTGGAGATGATCTTCCTATGGGAAGTTTGCAAGCTTGTTCCCGTGGCTTCTATGATTTCTGTGATCCATCTTTTACTCGGTCTGCCTCTGGCTTTATAGCCGTGATGTCTATGCCATGGCCATCTGCGGCTTGCTGTCTGTTGGTAGTCTGGAAGTGTGTGAAAACCACTTAATTTTTTTGTTCCCTCGATGTGTTGCAAGACTGTTATTGCATTGGTTATATGTCTGATGTTATCGTTTCTAATTCTATTTCTTAATTACAGAGTATTCTTCGCCAGCACGTCATTTCTGTTGACACTATTTTTTTCTTTTGTCTTGTGCTGTCATTGTCCAGGTTTTGCACTGGTGTCACAGTGATGGTATAATAATAAAAGTCTTGTATAATGCAACTTTAATGTATATGTTAATATTTTTGTTCTTAAAAATACGTGTCATCTGTCCTAGGATCTGGTATGTTTTGTTGCATCTATTTTGTATCTCTTGACTTATTTTTCCCTTAACTCGATATAATGCTTCCTACGTAATTGAACTCCTCTACCCGTTTAAGGTGTTGGTTATCGACGGAGATAGTAATATTTCTTTCTTTCTTTGCCATTATTTCATGTGTGACGAAAGGTGAAAATATCTCAACCACACTATAAACCACAATACACCGCATACGTTCTCCGAATTACATCCTGCCAACTAGCAGGAACTTGATAAAGCACTCAGTAATTAAAACGGTTCTCTGTTCATTCCGTGCCAGGAGGTTCACGTTGTGTTTTTTAGTTTAATAGAAAGTGCACCTTATGGTGAGATACGCTGTTTTCAACCGTTTACATTAGTCCAGTTTGGTTACATCACAGCTTCAATTCTCTCTATAAATTACGTCATCATTTTGTTTGTACAATGTTTTTATCCCATCCTACCACCAATGTCCAGAATTTTTGGTAGAAACAGTACAGAAAGCACGATTTTCCCCTCAGATTTATCGCAGGCAATATATCAAAATAAAATAAAATTTTTGTATATAAAAATAACAGGATAGCACAGACCAAATCAACATTTAAAAAAAAGTGAGAAACATTCTATGCATTGGGAGTAATATTAATTCAGACACGAGTTCGAGTGCTAGGATGTTATGTTGAGACAATCATCGAGTGCTAGGATGTTATGTTGAGACAATCATTCTTTATGCAGTAAACACAAGTGTCCAAGATAAACTGGGGGCAACTAAGATGTAGTTTTTGAGAAGAATGATGCAAATTCCATGGGCAGTCAAGAAAACTAATGTAGAAGTTCTCAGAGATGCTGGAGTATAACGACAGATTATGAAGAAAATTAGAAACAGAAAATCAAGATTGTTAGAGCATGGGATGAGAAAAGTAAAACTTGAACATTTAGTCATCATCATCAGGTGTCATGCCGGCTGGCGTAGGCGGTCATGGCTCTCCACAGCTCTCAGTACACAGTATTATGCATCAAGGTCGTTGTTGTTTTCTTGCCGTGCCAGGTTGTCAAACTGTCTAATATTTTCTCACGTTGTTGCCCTGTGTCTCTGTTGCCTTAAATTTTACCTGTTGTGACTATGTTCTCTAAACCTGCCTGTCTCATGAAGTGGCCTACAAAAGAAGATTGCCTTTTTCTTATATTGTTGATTAAGGTCCGTTTCGCATTTGACTCTTTCAACACCTCTACATTAGATTTTCTGGCAGTCCATGCTATACTCTTATTGCTGCTGGTTGTTGCCAGTACTTGTTCTTGATTATTTTTAAATCCTTGCTATCAATGTTCAGATTCTCTAGCATGTGTATAATTTCGCTATGTTTAACTTTATCAAATGCTTTAGTGCAGTCTATAAAACAGAGGTACATTTAGAACATTTAGTAACAACCAGAAAGATCAAGGGGAGAAGAGACAGAGGACGACAAAGAGAGAAATGTCTGGATGGGTTGTCACTGTAGAACAAAAAGAAATCACCAACTGAACTTATTAACAACATAAGTGACACGAGAGTTGTGGAGAAGCATGATCACCTACGCCACTCGAATGATATAAAATATTTTTGGTGACATTAACTATTACCCCCCCCCCCCCAGAGCCTCTTAAAATCCCCCTTGTCCTGTCAACAAACTGTCATACTTTTGCGAACCCCTTCTCCTCTCCCCCCATTGTTGTCGCAATTTATGGACTGATTTTTCCTTGTGACCAAGTCCCCGTGTGACAACATCCGTCAGTCATAATCTGCTACGGATTTGTATCTAGTTTTCAGTTGACAAGGGAGGCCTAGGTCACTGAAACGAAACATCAATTGTTGATAAGGTAGCTGCCTCAGGCGACATTGTCTTATCAGAATATGTGGCGGGAACATCGACAACCAAGTGGCACGTAGTATGCCCAGCTGCAAGAAGGGTTATCAAAAACAGACCTGGTTCAATGAAATGCCAGGGCTTCGCGAGCTCGCTCGGTAATGACGTTAGCTTGTGGTAGGAAAAACGGCGAGGCGTGCACTATCCAGGCAAAGCTTTAACTGCAGGCCCCAGTTTTCTCTCTGGCGTGTACACGGCTGTGTTGTGTGTAAGCTTGTCGACATATAAACACGCGAGCACGTTGTGGATTATTGCCTGTTTTCGCATTTACAAGCGGATATATGGTTTTTTTGTCAGAGATTAGTCTCAATTATTGGATCCACCGTTGATGTTTGTCTTGTCTGCTCAGATTTAGCGAACTAAGTTACGACCAGATCTGTGAAACCGCATTGTCGAGACAACAGTTAGCCTAGGCAGGCTATTAAATAACACAGGCATCCTTCACAAACCAAGGTAAGAACACCTCACTGATTTTCATTGTATTATTTTATGTTTTCTTTGCGTGACTCTCATCAGATTTTGCATCGATTTCTCTTCTGGAAAATCGACCACACTGTTTTTAAAATTTAAGAATGGCTGTTTGTAATATACAACTTTTAATAATATTACATTTACTTGGGAGAGTGGCTTACACTTACCGGTTATCGTAGCTTTCCTGTCAGACAAGGTTCTGTAAAAAGATAACCATAATTAATAAATATATTTGAAATAATAGACAATCGGACTTTATAGGCATATTTATAAAATAATCTATATGCATAAGTAGAGTTGTAGTTTATTTATTATAGGCCTAGTGCAAATGCTCACAAGAACGCAGGGCGACATAGTTGACAGAATCAAATAAATGCTATAGTTATAGACTATTTTATAGATTCTGAATTGGCCATGCAATTAATGTTTAGGTTATTGTTGTGATTTTGTTCATTCTTAAATGTATTAAAAGTTATAATTTCTGCCTTTGTTTGGGCTATGTTTAACCTGAAATATGACTAATAAATTTATAGGTATCATATCATATCTGGCAGTCCTTCCAACCATCCCATGACTAAGAATGGAAATATGTATCATAGCTTGCTAGTGCCATTGCAGGACCGTCTCTGTGGCCGGATGGTACAGATCCTATTGTAACGACCAATGCATTGGGTTAGAATCCTGCCACAGGCAATTGTGCATCAGGATAGTTCATAAAGCAATGGCAAACCAGTGAACGTATTTATATTGCCTAGAAAATCACTACAGTAATAAAATTCTAGGTTGACGGATACATTAATAGGATGTCAATGTGCTACCAAATTTTCAATTCTTCTTCAGCGTTCATTCTCAAATTCCCGCTGGATCTCTCTTGTAACAGGACAATGGCCATACCAGATTTTCAGCAGGATGTAGTCCAGAGAAGGGAATGTGTTGTGTCACCTTTTATTTGCACCAATAGCCGGACACATCCGTCTTCAGCGGTATGTTTCATATCACCACTGATTGACTACCTTTTTGTTGTAATTCGCCCATCACGAGATGGTGACCATTCATTATATCCATTTATGAAATTCAGTAAGAGTTATGGACATTATTGATTGTGAGTTCATAGATGGCTAATACAACCTATTCTGGCCACATATGTCCTTGAACAATTTGGGCATAGGATGACCACTAGATGGTTTTTTAGTCTCCTAGTGACTTTCTAGCTACTCTCCACCATTGAGCTGCTGCATTTCTCATATTTTCACAAGATGCTGTGCCTTTTTTGACTGTAAATTGTCATGTAGCTCTATTTTGTGCACGTTTGTCCCAAGTGTCATGGTCTAGTTCAAAGCTTTCAATGAGGTCTTTATCAAGTCACAAGTCTTATGTTGCGTTTCTTTTAACCACCATGAGATCTTATGCCCTTCTGAAACTCACCATAGAGATGTATTGTTGGTAGGCAATTATCGGGCATATTTACCACATGACCAGACCAACGAATCTGTCGTAGGCAATTATCGGGCATATTTACCACATGACCAGACCAACGAATCTGTCGTAGGCAATTATCGAGCATATTTACCACATGACCAGACCAACGAATCTGTCGTAGGCAATTATCGGGCATATCTACCACATGACCAGACCAACGAATCTGTCTGCATCAGAAGTGACAATGCTAGGAATAACAGATCTACCTAGAAAAGTAATATTCAGAAACTTGTCTTTCTATAACTTGTCTTGCCATAATTTGTCTTGCCATAACTTGTCTTGCCATAACTTAAGTCTTGCCATAACTTGTCTTGCAATAACTTGTCTTGCAATAACTTGTCTTGCCATAACTTGTCTTGCTAAACCTACTTATGGAACAAGTGAAAATATATTTGTAGGCCTTTCTCTTATTGTGAGCTGAGCAACACTTCTTTTAACCGCAGACTTAAGTTAAGTTTGGTTATATCATAGTTGTGGCCAAGTTCGGATAGAAGGGAGGGGATTTTTGTTTGGGGTTAATTCTCCACTAAATTTTTTTTAATGCAAATCACAACATGGCAATTAGATAAGGGAGGGAATTTTTGTTCAGTTTTTTTCTCCACAAATTTTTTTGTAAGGAACTCAGAACATGAAAGTTAGTAGAGGGAGCTGTCCCTACATTGTACTGACATTTGGGGGGGGGGGGGTGTGTAAAAAATTGACACACAATTGTTTTGGTTGTGGTAACTTAGGACAATTTCATCACAGATGTTAGCAGAAAACGCCGTTGGTCCTACATCGGGCATGTCCTACGTGCAGACACCAACAGAATACACCACCAATCTCTTGAATGGATACCTACAGGCAAAAGAGCAAGGGGTAGACCAAAAGAAACACTCAGAACAACAATACTTAGAGAAAGTAAAACAACCAATATTCATACTATTTAAGAACTGCACAGAATAGCTTTGAACAGACATAATTGGAGAGATCTGACCTCTGCCCTACGTGCTAACTTCAGCGCAAAAGGAAAATGAAATGAATGAAACTTAGGACAGACCCTTAGAGGGCACGCAAGAAAGTGGATACAAATAGTCACAAGAAAGCATAGGATTATGAGGAACTGATCCTTCCATAATTTTTCTCAGATAACTTCATACAAAGGGCATATCTACAGCCCTGGATGTAACAATAAAAAAAAGATGTGGCACCGCCACCTTAAAATTATATGAGAATAAGTTTACAAGAAATTACGACTTTATTTGTATTTATATAGCCTACATGTATGAAGGGGTGATCTGGACAGCAGTGTCACTGTGACATGTGACAAATCTGGTGATCAGCCAAAGTCTGATATATTTGTACCATCTCTCAATTGGCTTTGAATCTGTGGACAATTGCGGATGGTAATCCAATATGGTTACATCAGCTTTACAACCATAAAAAAATAGTGTTGATCGCGGTTCTGGTAGTCCAGTCACAACGTCCAAGGGAAGATAATATATTTTGTACCAATGCATCTTCTTATGTCAGCTCAGAGAAGCAACAGTGACGTACGTTTTCAAGGGATTCAAATCGATTGCTTTAAAATCAATAATCTATTTGAGTTTATCGCTACAGCCGGCAGCCCCACAGAAAATTCCCATTTCGGTTCGCTCATCCATGGGTTGGGATCCACGAATCAAATGTAACAGAAAGACATGTCAGTACAGAAAGTAAAGGCATCATTCGTGACGTTTGTGATTCTCGTTGGATACTATTTATACACTTGCAGTCACACGCACAGAAACAAACAAAGAAACCCAAAGCCGAACAATAAATTCACGAAAATAATGAAAATCTGGTCATGTACCAGTCCGGTCATGATTCGTTAGAACAAACGGTTGATAAATTAAAATTTAAAATGCACAAAAAAGTAGAAACGAAATCACACCTAGCAAACAAGTCTTCATCGTTCGCTAGAGTAAAATTGGTGTCAATAAACAAAACAAACTCCCATACTGTTGTAGCTGGTGGATGCTGTCAGGTGGTAGTGAATCATGGATAATCAATAAACATAATGTACCACGATTTATAGATGTGTGTTACTTTAGTTCGCAGTATAAATAAGGAACAAGCATGAAGCAAATCATGCCTCACTCCTTAAAGTTTGTTTGCAGAAGAAAAAACATGTCACATTTTTAGAAAAAAATTCAGATTTCATTTAATTGGTGTAGAAAAAGACTATTGTTGACGTCAACATTTATCAAACTTTCCCTGTAAGCAACTTTCAGACTTTTAAAGACCCGCCCCCCTCCAATTATTGACGTTATTTATGTACATCTCCCTACTAAAGGCATTTTTCTCAATGTCTGGTTGTTGAGTTACTTTGTTTCCACACACCAGGGTCGCACTATTCCCACGAAGCTGCGCTACGATGTGCTAGCGCACACATTTTTATCAATTGGCGCAGAGTTTGGATTTGGCGCACAAGACTTAGTATATAAATGTGTGTAAAGTTCCTATAGTAAGAGATATAACCGGTGTAAATAACACAAGCTAAAAAGGTGTTACCCTTTTTAGGTATAGAAAGTGTGGAAAAGGTAGAATATAAGATACAAAAAGTCCAAGAAAAAGTGATGTTAGAAATGTTTCAGCTCATGGAGATCGATTTTTGCCCACATACACTATTGTCTTAGAGGAAAGAATGGACTCGCTACTCCTAAAATGTGAGAGTTACGTACTATATAAATATATCTGTGTATATAGAATAGAGATCTTATCTATAAATTGACATCTATTTGCTATATCTTATCTATCTCTTGACATCTATTGGCTAAATCTTATCTATCTATTGGCTAAATCTTCTATATCAATTGACATCTATTGGTTGTATCTTTTCTATCTATTGGCTTTATCACGGACATCTGGATACAAAGGGACATGATAGACGTCATAAAAACAGTCATTTATCAGCAAACATTACTGGAATTTTCCTGTTACAGTAGATACCAGTTGCTTTTCTAGAATAGTTATGAGAGCTGATGTGGCTGGTTAGTTGTCGTTTCTCGTATACTTTATATAATCAGCCACTTCTTCTTATTTGTTCGTTCTCAAACTTCTGTGGAATATCAGGATGTAGTCCTGAGAACGGAATGCCTTGTGTTATGGTTTATAGATTTGCTACGATGTCTGCACGTTTTCCATCTGACACATCAGACCTAAACATGACTTCTGGGTCACTCTGACCCTATATGGGATGGGACAGCCAACATCACCTCATAACCACATTAGTAATCTCTTAAGGTATGCATGGAAAGCAGTGTTGCTATGTTTTGCAATTGTTTCGGACCCCAGTAACAAACTGGCGACCAGCAAATGACAAGCAAGATAAAGTAGGATATATCACGATAAAAGATCAGCCACGGACCTCAAGATTATAAAAAGGACAGGTTAAGAAGTCACAAAAACAGTCGGTTTCCAGAAGGCATTGTCGGGAGTTCCCGTCCTCAACTAATTTCAACTAGTATAGCTAGAAAGTCGGGAGAAGTGGTACAGTCTGTGACGGTCAATGTATGGAGTTCAAATCCCATCTTAGGCAATTGTGCACTGGACCGTTCAGAAAGCAATGACAAACTACTAAATTATTGTTATTGCCTAGGAAATCACTACAGCTGAAAATGCTACATCTTAAATAGGATATGCTACTAATTTATACTAATTTATAGAAAATGTGTGAGCTTCGACTATACCAAGTCCTTCTTCAGAATAGTTCTGCGTGCTGATCTCATGCAATGTCACGTGACTTTTCCATGCAATATATGTTTGATTGCTTTACAAAAGGTGAAAAAGCTGAGTGATATAGTTTTACAGATGACAAAATCAGACATATAATGTTTCTGCCAAAATACTTTTACGGAAAACAAGAAAGACGGGAGAAATAAACCGTCGTCTTGGTATACAGTGTTATCACAACTGCACGTGTTATCATTTGATTGACATGCTAAACAATTTATCAGTGATGACAACCGGTTATTTCCTATCTTCGTTCGCAGGATAAATCTGTGACATCACTGGAACAAATTGATTAGAATCGACTTTCCTTCTTAGCTAAAATAACCAACCGCAGTGCATTAAAACGGGGGGAGGGGGGAAAAATAGGACAGGAAATCAAAATTGGCGAATCAGGGCTATTTTTACTGACCGGCAAGTTCGTGGATAATTGGGAAAAAGGAGGAGGGGTTCTTCTTCTTCTTTCGTTCACTTGAAACATGTCTATATCTGTAATTCTGTCTCCTTAATAAAACTCACTGTCTTTTGTGGTTCATACAGTGTCCCATAGAGCTTTGATGCCAGTGTTGTTTCCTCTGGCCAATATGTCTGCCTCAGCGTTTCATGCTCAGAACACTCTTGAAGTATATGTTTGGCACCCTGTGCTGCCTGTACACATGGCCGTGTTGCCAATCTTGAATTTTGTGTTCATGTGACCGCGGAGTCGGTTGTGTCCTGTTCTGAGGGTAAAATTATAACTTGTTCTGATCTGTTCATAATGTGATAGTCATCTTGTGTTGGTGTTTGTGGCTTTCTTATTGACTTTATCATCTGTTTTTTTCTGATGGTAGGTGATTGGTATATCTGGTTGGTCTTCGGCAGCACCTTCCTTAGCCAGTTGGTCTGCTTTTTCATTTCCTGGTATTCCACAGTGAGAGGGTATCCACTGCCTTGTTACCCTATACTGGTAAGACAATTCGCTAAGTAGTTTTTTTTTAAGTCTGTTAGTTTTCTAGACTGGAGAGCTTGAAGCACTGACCTTGCATCTGTCAGGAATACCACAGGCTGTAGGTCAGAGTTGGAGTTCAGCAGTTTTTTAGTTGCCACACTAATTGCCTGGATTTCTGCATCATAATTATTGCAGAATTTTCCTGTCGGTGTTCTGATTGTATCTCTAGGCTTGTGTGGATATTCTATATATACACCTGCACCTCCATTCCTCACAGCATTCTGTGCTGACCCATCTGTGTACACTCTGACCCATATATCTTGTGGATATTCCTCATCCAGGAAACTGAGGGTGACTGTCATTCGCTGCACACTGTTCTGTTCGTCCTCGCTTAGTATTCCTTTCACATGGGTCTGAATGTATATTGGCATTTCATGGCTTTCACTCCACAGGGTTTGTTCTGGTACAGACCTTAAGGGGCTGTCAACTTCAGGTAGGTCTGTAAGTTGTCTACGGAGTCGTTTAGCTTGATGGATAAAGCTGCTCCTTTTCAGTCGCCCCATTGCTAGATTTTGGAATCTTTCCTTCATGGTACGCTATGTATGAAAGTGGCCAAAAAGTCACGCTGAAGTCGGATGTGAAGGCACAGATTAAGCTGTAGCCCATGATATAGCTGATATGTTCTCCAAAATACAGCGGGATAGTCAAAAGGAGTTTGAGAACAAAAGCAGAAGATAATACAATCATTTTGAGTAATTTGTAAGAACAAAATTAAGAAATGGTAAAAGTAAAATTAAATGTTTGTGATGCCAGTAAACGTTGAAAAAAAATAATAATTGTGAAAACTTGGCTTCAAATTAGCCTGTCTAGCAATGCGGGAGCTGCAATACAATCAATACGTGGACTTTGAAACCCACCACCTGGGAAGATAGATACCAGGATAAAGAAATTATGGGATAGTAATATCGGGGAATGGATAGTGTTGTCTCTCGCAGAACAGCATAAATAAGTGCATAGCTGGCAGGCATTGTTGATTGATGATCCAGCGGTGTCGCAGAGACCATCCAGGTTATGTGACTTATGTATCTTTTGTCATTTCCACTTTTACTGATAAGCGTCTTTGGGGGCTTGGAAAGTTGGAATTGTCTGTCTTTGGTTAGTTATATCGCATTGGCCATGGTTAGCCCGAGTCTCTTTAAGATTTCTTTGATTGTTTCCACTCATCTAGTTCTTGGTTTTCATAGTATCCTGTAGTCCGGACTTCTACTGGTGTTTGCACGAAGGGCTGGTGGTGTTTGGTTTCATTGTCACGATGTAGCCAAACCACCAGGTCTGCTGTCTCTCGATGTAGTCTTTACGTTATATGTTGATCGTTTCTTTCCTGATATCTTCATTTCTCTGTCGGTCTCTTCTGGTGACATTTATAGCTGTCCTCCAACGTCTCATTTGTGAACCCGATGAGGGATACAAACCTTCGTGTGGAAATATGGTGTAAATGTGGGTTTAAGAAAGGTGACTGTTTCTAGAACCATTCAGTTTGAGACAGGCTGGAATTCTTTAAATATGTGATATATTTTTGGTAGCGAATCCTATTTAGGACGTAGCCATCAACCCATCATTTTTTGTGTGGCTGTTTCTATTTTCTAGGCAATATAAATACGTTCAGAAGTTTTCCATTTCTTTTTGAACGGTCCGAATACACAATTGCATGTGGCGGGCATCGTACTAGTACTTTGGTCGTCAAGGACGCGCTCTGTGCCACATAGCCAGCACTATTAGTATGGCAGTTAAAAATGTATATTGCGTAGTCAATTTTAAGGGGATGAATCCTATAAATTCCTGTTTCATGGCTAGGCGTGCTGCAGGGATAAAACGGCAGTGTTGTGATACAACTCGATACAGGAAATAAGAGAGCTGGAGTAGCATAGGGCAAATAACAAAATAAATGAAAATTTGTCTCATATCCATCAAATATCGTCTCCGCAATGAAGGTTGACTGCAATATTTATAAATATGCTTAAGTGTGACCAAATGTTTAAACAAAACATACTTTCAACAAGACACAGCTATATATGACGTTTCGACTAAAAAGCCCTCATAAGAAAAAGGACAACAGACATGCAGCATACTTTACGTACAACCGCACATATGGTGTGATGGTGATAGGAGGTAAAGATTAAATCAAGGTAAACTTGTTAAGGGTTATAAGAAAACAAATCAGGAAAATAAGTCGAACAGGATAAGAGTAGAATGGCATAACTTGAAGAGCGTATGGAGTGGATAAGAGAATGGTGAAGGACATGATAATAATGAAGACATTCCCTATTAGGACCAACTCCGTGAAGTGGTGATGGGGCTTAGTCCAACGGAGGCTAGAAAATAATATTGGTCAGACCATCCCTGGCAGCGAGCCGGACCACAGTTCTGCCCAAGCAAGCACATATTCTGAAGTCGGAGAAGCCAGGCTGAGGCGTACACCTGTCACCTGATTAACATGTCTTCACACTGTGGCATACCAGGAAAATGAAAGGCAAATATCCTAGCAATGGATGTACCAACAAAAGGACCAAGAAATCATCTTCCAGTAAAAGAGGACTTTCATTAAAGCTGTTAGGAAAGTCGACCACCCAAAAGGCAATTCTCACTATTTCGACTGAGTAGATCAAGTTATTATTTACTGCATGTTGACATGAATAATATCATTCAATCAAGTGCCATGCCGAGTGCCGTAGGCAATCATGCTTCTCCGTAACTCTCTGTCTCTTGTGTTGTTTTTATAAGTTGTGTGTAATTGTCTAACACAAAACAACGATAAGTTATTTACTACCGTGATATACACGCTAGTAACACTGTGTGCATACATCCGTGATGTATGGTGTGTCACAGGCATACCTAATATATATATATATATATATATATATATATATATATATATATATATATATATATATATATATATATATATATGGACATAAGGGAAGTTGGGGAATAAGCTGCAAACCTGTCACCTGTTAACAAAATCATTGTCACATTTTCTTTCTTGTGTCTTCTGTCGTATTTATTCACCTACTGCACAGTAAGGCCTCAATCCAAGGGAGTAAACTACAGACAATCCGGAGAGGAAATCCCCACGTCAGTCGACGGTGTACTAAACAATCTTTTGGCACCTCTTTTTAAACACTTCAAAATCCCCAATTATATTTATTGTTTTTATTATATATAGCGAATTTCTGTTATTACATAAATATTTGCGACCAAGTTGTTATAATGGGATTTAACTTTGTTATGTAGACATCCTTAGAGATGCTTATGTTAGGAGACAAATTAAAACACAATTTACAGGCAGACATTCAAGATTTAAAGGAAATTGAGAAGGGTAAAACTTGAATATTTAGTATCCACCGAAGGCTACCTTCCTCAGATCTGCGTACCTCCCTCAGATTTGCGTACCTCAAAGCTTCAGGGAAGTAAATCTCTGCTAAAACAATATATGCGACTTCAGTGGAGAGAACGAAACAAACTATAACTCCAAGCAAGACATGAATAAATTGAATAGAAATGAACAGGTGACTATATTTCGACTGAGAATGGATCATTGTCGTCTAGAATCACACACCGAATTGGTAGCAACACAGACACCAGAACCAGTTTTGCGGATCACAGAACAGCCTGGCCCATAATAGTTTCTCTGCGATACAGGGTGTAGAGAATCCAGGATGTCCAGAAGTTGTGTAGTAGCAGCATAGAAGCGTCATCATCTATTGTGTAGTAACAGTCTGTATACGTCATCAAGTGTTGTGTATTAGCATTATAGATCAATTGTGCAGTATTAGATGGCCTAACATCCGCTGAAGACGGATGTGTCGAGCCATTGGCGCAAATAAAACGGTGACACACACATTTCCATTTTCTGGACTACATCCTGCTGGAAATCTAGTAGGACCATTGTCCTGCTACAAAAGAAATGCAGCGGGAGTTTGGGAATGAACACTAAAGAAAGAAGGAAAAGATACCTAAAATAAACAGTTCTATACAAGATCAATATTGGACTGGATGTTTAACAATTGATCGCGGATGATGTACCCACCGTAAGAACAAGGGGAGAAGAGATAGAGGAAAACAACAAGAGAAGTTGCTTGACGGGTTGTCATCACGGCATGGGAGAATATCAATAGAACTTATTAAAGACACTGGGAAAGCAAGATAACCTACACCACTCGACATTACACTATATATATATATATATATAATCACTCGACATAACACTATATATATGTATATATATAATCACTCGACATAACACTATATATATGTATATATATATAATCACTCGACATAAGACTATATATATGTATATATATATATAATCACTCGACATAAGACTATATATATATATGTATATAAAGTGTTTTATATGTCTCTACCTCTCTTTAGTTCTCCCCTCTCTTTAGTTCTCTTATCTGCATCTATATTTGCTGAAACCTCACATCTATGCCAATTTGATTCCGCCCACAACCTCTTCATTCTTACACCCCCGAACAATGCACATGTCTACCATCTGTTAACATACCTCCCATCCACCTCGAATTGAGAAAATATTACGCGGTTAGCAGAACCCCCCCCCCCCCCTTCCCGACTTATAAAGTGCGTATTAGCGTTGCGGTTTGCGAGTACTGTTGTTATTATTATTATATATACTGTTAGTAAGTACACATTTTTGCGTGTGCCGTGTTATTTTCGTGCAGCAATCGTTGTGAGTCAATACTTCTGGGTGTACTTTTAGGTGTGGTTGTCGAAATCAGAAACACATGTAGTTTGCGTCAGAGTAAAAAGTACGCGCGTTTGGTATTAAGAAAGTCGTGGGAAACACCCGGAAGACGAGAAACTTCAACTTAAGACATTGGCCTTGCAAGAAAGTGTTGTGTTCTTCAGCTCCTAGATGATTATATTCTGCATTCGTTCTCGAACTCCTGAAGATTATCAGAATGTAGCCCGATGAGCGGAATATTTTATGACATGGTTAGCAGCGATATCTGCGCATTTCGGCCGGGCACTCCGCAGGTGAATTGCAGAAGGAATGATCAAGGTGGCTAAAAGAAGCGCTATAAAGACTCGTTAAAGACTTCACTGAATACCTTTAAACTAGACCAATATACATGGGATGAACATGCACCACATGGCACACTACAGTCAGAAAATGCGTAGCGCATTTTGTGAAAACTGGTGAAATGCAATAGATCACCAGCAGAAAATACATATAGACCAAAAACCGTCTACGGTGGTAATTCCAAGTCCAAATTGCCCAATGATATTTCTGTCAGAATAGGGCATATTAGCCATCTAGGAATTCATAGTCAATAATTAGATAATTGAATTACAAACGATGTAACAGATGCTCATTATCACATGTGATAGACGAACGAAAAAATAATAATCTCAGAATGGAATGACAGTCAACTTCGTTACTATGTGCTTCCCTTCTGACTTTCAGCAACAGCTGGTCAGTGAACAAATACAAAAGCGTACCATAATAGCCTATTCTGTCTTGAAGATTCTTCGGGATCTATGCTGTGGAGGAGGATTCAGTTCAAAACCTGTTCAACATCAGCGGGTCATGATAAAGTAATGTTGAATTTTTGTACTACACGCTTATGCAGTTAGTGCACTAGCTATTGGCATTGTATTGTTCTTCTACTGTCGCACTAGTTTGTACGGCAGTCGGGATGGAGGTGTTCATCTAGTCTGCTGCGCCTGTGCGGCAAAGTTCAGGGTGCGAAGAATATAGCCAATGTCTTCTTTCCAAACATCGTAATATTTCCCATTTTATACGAAGCTATTTTACTTACAACACTTCGTATGGAAAAAGAACCAAGGATCAAACAAATGAAGTGTTTTGGACATATCAAAAGACATGACGTTTTGTTGAAGACCTTACTTGATGGAAAAGTCGAGGGAAGGTGAGCAAAGAGGTAGCAGAGATACAAGGAGAAAAACATCACGAGATGCACAGATTAAAGTCCAGCAGAGTGCACTACCAAGGCAAGAGATAGGATATTATGGAGGTTCGTTGCAGCCAACCTTCGTTACTAACACGACACTTGATGATGAGATGACGAAGAAAGTTGGGAATAAGTCATGACCGTATGCAATACAAAACCCCTGAACAGAATAAATTAAACCTTCATTTGTTACTTGTTTAATTATTGTCGTGTTTTCCGATGGTAACTATTTATATATTTGGTATCGCATGCCAAAAATAGCCACGGCGACTGCAAGTATATAAATACTGACCAACGGAAACACGACAATATTCAAAAAAGATACGAATGTAGTCCTAATTATTTCTGTGTGCAGGTCTCCTATACAGTGGAAGGTCATAGACAGGCTGACATCCAGTCACATGTAAACAAAATCATCGTTGTCGCTACATATGCTGTCTGGGCTTTTTTTTTTCTGTAAATTTTTTCTTCTGTTGGATGGCTCCCATAGACAATGAAAAGAGATACAGGACATTGGGCACTGCGGCAGTTATCTTCTTTGTGGGAGACTCCATGATTTCCCTTTGACAATCCGTGCTTGTGAGACAACACTCCTTGTATAAGTTCGGGTTCCGCCCCATTTAATGAAGTACGGTGATCCTGCTTGATAAAAGGGATATGGGAGTTAATAGGTACCTCCTCACAGCTAAACGGATTTCTTCAACATCATCATCATTTAGTCTGCAGAGTTCCTGTGATATTGTGATGAGAGCATGAACTCGTGGCAATCAACATCTATAAGACATGTTGGCTAATTCAAAAATAGCTTTCGAAAATACACATTTGATTTTCCCCGTTATTCACTGGTAACTAAATTTATACTTTGTTATCGACAGCCAATGAAATCTCGAGAAAAGTCACATGAGTAATTTTGGAAAGCTATTTCCTTATTGGCCAATAGGTCTAACGTTGTTGCTGGTCTTGATCGATACAAACGTGACGATTATAATGAGTACTCGTAACGTAAAGCAGAAAGAAGGTTTACATGGATTTTGTGTTGAAGATTTAGAAGGTTATAACATCAAACAACGCTTATACAAGGCAGAGCAAGTTATGGCGTGATTCACAGATTCTCAGCCATGTTCTAGTCGTAAACCCAGCTCATATAAGAAAGTAAAAAAAAGATTAAGATGTATTTAAAACTGGCTTGTTAGTCTGATGTTTTATTTTATAAATATTGGCAAACACTTGTATCACACCACTTGTACATATTTTCGTTCTTTTTTACATTCGTCCTGTGTTACCCCAGCCCTCGCATTTACAGTATATTCAAGTAGAAAGCATGAGGATAAATGAAAATAATTCTTACAGCTGACGGGAATTGAACCAGGTCTGTTCTAGCAGCGCCGAGTCGCTTTGCAACACAAGTAAACAGATTTTCCGTACTTGACCAACCACATCCCCCAAAAAAGTATTTCCAGTGTTCGGCTTTTACCTCGCTGGCTTGTTAGTCTGTCATGTTTTAAATATTGGCAAACACTTGTACATATTTTAGTTCTTTTTTACATTCGTCTTGTGTTACCCCAGTCCTCGCACGTCCATGTGCTTTTACTCCAACATCGGGGTTTTTTCTCTTGTTAATCTATCTTCCTTCAGCGCCGAATACAGAGCATGGGGAAAATACCAGAGCTCTCCAGTTTGAGCAGAGGTGCTACTGCGTGTAATTCTTGTATTCTGTTGCGGCCCATAGTAATACTCTCTTTTATGGCTGTTCTCTTAGTATTCCACTTTTATTTTGCTATCTGGCACCCATTTTAATAATTGTAGTGGCGGTCTGTTTTTATTCATTCTAAGTACATTCCGATATTCCCTTCTTGTTCTTCTTATTGCTGTAGAAACATCTTGCTTTTTTGTGTCTTCTCTTATTGCAGTAGAAACATATTGCTGTTTGGTGTCTTTTCTTACCTGTTTGTTTGACTTGATTCCCATTAGCTTGTTTATTATTAGGGTAAAATCAAGCTAATTTCAAACATATTTTTCAGTATATAATATAAAAAAAACTATTGCGAGCGTATTCTATTCAGGATGTAGCCATCAACCCAGCATATTTTGGCTGTAGTGATTTTCTAGGCGATATAATTACGTTTAGTAGTTTGCCATTGTTTTTCAACGGTGCGGATGCACAATTTCTTGTGGTGTCATTCGAACCCGGTACCTTGACCACCACAGACGCGCTCTGTACCATGCCTTCACAGAACCTGATATAATATTCAATATAATTTAACATACAAAATATTTTAAAAGTTTATAATTGTAACTCGTTAAGAAGCTTCATAATGTTCGGTTGCGTTTTTGTTAATGACAACCTGATGTCGTACTCTCTTACTGACAACACATCTCTTACTGACAACACATCTCTTACTGACAACACATCTCTTACTGACAACACATCTCTTACTGACAACACATGTCTCTTACTGACAACACATCTCTTACTGACAACACATCTCTTACTGACAACACATCTCTTACTGACAACACATGTCTCTTACTGACAACACATCTCTTACTGACAACACATCTCTTACTGACAACACATCTCGTACTGACAACACATCTCTCTTACTGACAGCACATCTCTTACTGACAACACATCTCTTACTGACAACACATCTCGTACTGACAACACATCTCTCTTACTGACAACACATCTCTCTTACTGACAACACACCTCTTACTGACAACACATCTCTTACTGACAACACATCTCGTACTGACAACACATCTCGTACTGACAACACATCTCTCTTACTGACAGCACACATCACTTACTGACAACACCTCTCTTACTGACAACACATCTCTCTTACTAACAACACATCTCTCTTACTGACAACACACATCTCTTACTGACAACACACATCTCTTACTGACAACACACATCTCTTACTGACAACACACATCTCTTATTGAAATACACATCTCTTATTGAAATACACATCTCTTACTGACAACACATCTCTCTCAGCAGGTCTGTCTTTCTTCCAATGCCATTCAACGGTATCACAGCTTGCTGCATTCACATCTGTCTCTCAAGACTAACTCTTCATATTCATGTGTCCACCATCTTTCCTTCCCCCAGGTTTCATTCTCGTCTCACCCCTGTCAATGAAACATGTTCCAACAGTCGATCAATACTCCATTACAAATAATGTCGCCTCGGGATATGTCTTAAAAAATTTATCAGAGGGTGCCACATATGGGTCTGTCACTGGACAAGCACATCAATAATAAATGGTTAACATTTCTTTCACCTTATACCGGAGTGTTACCAGTTGTGAAGTCCAGTCGCTTGAAAAATGCATCGCTCAGCAAGAGCCGTAATGAATTGGTATGCATACACTGATGGATCTGCAAATGGGGTAGTAATGAATATGATGGATGTGGTATATTCATTATTCAAATGTGGAAGGGGTATTTATAGTTTTCCAACGATGAACCGCTGATCCAACTTTAGAGCTAGACGCAGTTGCACTAATTGATGAACTGATTCTTGGCAGATCCGGAACTACAAACATCAGAGAATATTTCACTGAATGTCAAATATTTACTGGAATTACCCTAGTGCAATGATGGCAACTTTTTTTTTAGTTGACTGGACGGTTTGAGCATTTTCGGTATCGGAAGGGCCAACAAGGTTTCTTTGTAACCATTTGAAGTACTAAGTTAAACAAGCAAGTAAGAGAAGATACCAAAACAAGTAAGAGAAGACACAAACCACCAATAAGTTTCTACAACAATAATAAGAAAACGATAGACTTTTTTCTGACATGTCCGAAGAATGTACTTAGAACACACTGACACTACACGCATTAACAAAGGTACGAGAAAGCAAAAGAGGAAGGTCAGGAGAGACTCCTCACAGAACAATCATTAAAGAGTGTATAACTATGGGTATCAATCAAAGAAATGCATTTCTTGCACACTTCCTGCAACAGACCGACTAGAAAAACAAAGAAGTGAGAAAACATTAACTGCATTCTATCTGGTAAATGAAAGAACACGGAGTGGAGTAATGACGGGGAACGTTACATCTACAGATATTGATTCATGCAATAGTTACAAGATCAAGAAACACTTCACCATGTCCGGATGGTGTCCGATATAGTGACATCAACAATTTATCTGATATTGACTTTGACAGTTTGGATAAGGAATTCGATGTAAGTCTGCAAAGAGGCATTTATCTCATGGAGGAGTGATTCCACAGATTGTACTAACAATGGGGAAATCGAACAAAATTCCTGCTGACATCAGTAGATACCGAATCATTATTATTCAGAATGCAATTGGCAAACTCGAAAAAACGTGGCAATTAGGCTTACTTGTGATCTGGACTCAAGTATTTACATCTACACTTGGTGATTACAGGCTCGACTAATTGCTAAATAGAAGAATCAGACTCAAAAGAAGAATCAGCCGTCTTGCGTGATGTTTTTGATTATTGTTGTGATTTTCGTTGGCTACTTTGTATATTTTGTGTAATGCGGATGTCGACTGCCAGCGTCGACCAACTAAATTCACGGGAATAATAGAAAACATAACCAAAAATGGTTTGATTCAATTCTGTTGGTACGTCTTCTATTGGTGAAAGGTACGTTACAGGTATAATAAAGAAACGTGCCGCAATGCTGTTGAGCTTGTATATGACATATTTTGAAGGCTTCTCTATCTGATGTTATTTACCTCTTTCATTCTTGATCGTACCCACAACTTTGTAACCTGATTGTGTTTTATTTTATGTACTTGTAAAGAGTTGGTTGTATTCCAATCTCATAGGATCCAGACTTTGTAACCTGCTCGAAACCATCTTCTTCCCGAAACTTCCCTTATCTGCAAGAATTAATAATACTGTCACCAAACATTTTTACCGGAAACACTTGGCAACTCTGAATTTTGGTTTGTTTATGATTTGTTTGGATGTTAGTAGTTTCACCGTGTCACTGAAATCATCTTTATCTATTGTATTCTTGTTCTTCTGAACTTCTGTCCCGAAGTTCCATTTTGCGTCGATTCAGCGAATCAAGACACTTTTTGGTATAAGTTTCCTGTCCTAATTACAGCGCAGTTGGCATTGATATCCGCGTTGTTTCATTCCTTGGTTTGCACATCTAACGAAGATGTCTATTTCTTTTTGTTTCACGCAATGTGGTTGCGGTTATTGTGTTTGTCTCGAGTCCATCGTAAATTATACAGTCATGTGAACTGATCGGTTATCATCCTCCACAAATGACGCTATTTGACTTTCCCTGTGATTTTCATCAGCTATCGACACAAATTATACACAAAGTGACAAACGAAATTTACGGGAAGAGCCAAATAGCATCACATTAAAAGTGTGATCCCCGATCAGTCTACAGGACTGTATGGTCGAGAGACTGGCTTAAATAGATATCATATGTGAAGTTCTGTACTTCATTAAACGTTTTTTGTATTTGCAAAAATAAAGTTTCCGAGTTTCTGTAGGACAAACAGAAAATAAATTTCCTTCGAGAATACCCAGACCTTCGACAGTATAGAAGACCTTCCAACAGAGTTAATTAGAACCTCATTCGTTACGTTTTTGATTATTGCTTGGTTTTCGTTTGGTCTCTATTTATATACTTGGAGTCCTCTTGGCTATATTGACATACGATACCAAGTATGTAAATAGTGACCAACCGAATTCGCAACAATAATCAAAAACGTAACAAGTGGAGTCTTAATTAATTCTGTTTGAATGTCTTTACTGGAGGCTGTCATGAAAAAATGCAGTCATGTAGACTCATAGTGGCGGACAATAAATGACTTCAACAATTTATTTACTTTGAGTCGTGGTGACAGGATTACCTGAACCATGATTTCATGGTTGCAAAGCTCTGATATAACCAAATTGATGACTGCAAAGCTCTGAAATAACCAAATTAGACCAACGTCCGCGGTGGAAATACTAGTGGCTCATCATAAGAGGTACATTGTTCTTAGTTACGTCAACAATTGAGGGAGAAGGACTAGGTTGGAACAAGTTTGACAGTTGTTGACTAGAGGAAGGTGGGAGTTTGACACAAGTTGAAAAAAACAATAGTGTTTTTCTGTACACCAATTACATTGTCTGAATTTCACATTTTGATCTACAATTATGAAAAATAAAAACCAACCATGTTTTAACGTACTTTTTCTTCAGTTTAAATAATGATTTTTTGGGGAGGGGAATTTTTTTTAATAGACATAATTAAACGGGCGGAGCTGAATTCTCGACATATGTTAGCTAGGTTGGAGGGGGAGAGGTTTCAATAGTGTGCACACAATTGTTGAGGTAATATATGAAACCCCCATAGGAGTCGCCCTTCAGAAGTGACACTATTTGACTTTCCCAGAGATTTTCATGGTTCACTTTTTACAGCCAATGGAAATCACGGGGAAATTAAACATCGTCATGTTATAACGACGATTCTTACGAGTCTGTTAGGGGCTGTTTTGTCGAGGGGCTCGAGTAATAGGTAAATCATAAGTAAAGTAAACAGGTTACTATGAATATCTATCGATATAAAACAATAATAAATAATAAAATATAGAACAAGGACAATCATCAACGTATCGGTCCAATCGGGACCGTTCTCAAGAAACAACATTTAAGAAAACACAACCATAAAAATATTTATAATCAAAATGACTGGAACAATGTTTCCCTCACCAAAAAACATTGCCCAGTAATAAAAATTTTAGAAAACCATCGTTACGCTGTTTTATGTGACCAATATTTATACCTGGTCTACGCAGTGACGTTATCTATGGAAGTCCGTTTTGTGCAGAAATAATAATTTTCATCTTATTATCCCGCCGAAGACATTCGTTTTAAGCACGAGAAAGGTAAATATGAAAATTAATTTAAAAAAACCCACAGCTAATTTCCTCCCTACGACAGTAGGTATCAATACTTGCATAAAGTTAGTTTCACTTTAATTAGGAATATGAGTTTGAGATAGGGAATCAGCATATCGCACTTCCAAACAGGGTTAAAACAATAAGAATATTTTTTGTTGTGAAAACGGAGTCACAGGAATCACACTAAGATTACGATATTTAACCATGGGCAATATAAGACTTATGGGCTAAATCGGGAACCATCCTTCTAAAGTGACGCTTATTGACAACATGTTTTTCTTTGGCTGTAAACACAAGGTATGTACAAAGTTTCTAATAAAAGTCACGGGTAATGCTAAATTAGCGTCACCACAGGACTTTATAATTCGCGAAAGACACGGAATAAGTACAAATCTTGGGGTCTTTTTGCCTCTAATATTTTATAGTAGTGCGTTCTGATATAACCTAATTGGACTTTGTTGTCCGCTGGTTGAAAGAGGCACGCCTCTCTAAACGAGAGGTAAACTCATTAACTACCTTATAAGTAGAAAGATTTATAGAAATGGGAGTAACCAGGGATGAGGGGAGATAGCGTGTTCGGTCTGGAAAGATCAATCGCATAATCAACATCTGATTAGTGAGTCTGCGTGATCTTTGGTGGTTGATGAAACGGATAGCAGGAGTCTCCCCTACCCCCCACCCTCACTGATGTGATACTGGTTTCTTTTTAAGAATCATTCAATCATAATTTATCAGTTCAAAAAGGGTCACCAAATCTCGCTGTCTCTGATTCTCGCCGGTATACTTACAAGTAGCGTGAAGACAAACCTTCATTTTCATCATTTTCCCCTTGTGCCAAGCTTGGCACATAGGGCATATGTCATAGCTCTCCATGCTTGTCGACCCAAGCTTGGCACATAGGGCATATGTCATAGCTCTCCATGCTTGTCGACCCAAGCTTGGCACATAGGGCATATGTCATAGCTCTCCATGCTTGTCGACCCAAGCTTGGCACATAGGGCATATGTCATAGCTCTCCATGCTTGTCGACCCAAGCTTGGCACATAGGGCATATGTCGTAGCTCTCCATGCTTGTCGACCCAAGCTTGGCACATAGGGCATATGTCGTAGCTCTCCATGCTTGTCGACCCAAGCTTGGCACATAGGGCATATGTCGTAGCTCTCCATGCTTGTCGACCCAAGCTTGGCACATAGGGCATATGTCGTAGCTCTCCATGCTTGTCGACCCAAGCGTGGCACATAGGACAGATGTCATTGCTCTCCATGCTTGTCGACCCAAGCTTGGCACATAGGGCATATGTCATAGCTCTCCATGCTTGTCGACCCAAGCGTGGCACATAGGACAGATGTCATTGCTCTCCATGCTTGTCGACCCAAGCTTGGCACATAGGGCATATGTCATAGCTCTCCATGCTTGTCGACCCAAGCTTGGCACATAGGGCATATGTCGTAGCTCTCCATGCTTGTCGACCCAAGCTTGGCACATAGGGCATATGTCGTAGCTCTCCATGCTTGTCGACCCAAGCGTGGCACATAGGACAGATGTCATTGCTCTCCATGCTTGTCGACCCAAGCTTGGCACATAGGGCATATGTCATAGCTCTCCATGCTTGTCGACCCAAGCGTGGCACATAGGACAGATGTCATTGCTCTCCATGCTTGTCGACCCAAGCTTGGCACATAGGGCATATGTCATAGCTCTCCATGCTTGTCGACCCAAGCTTGGCACATAGGGCATATGTCATAGCTCTCCATGCTTGTCGACCCAAGCTTGGCACATAGGGCATATGTCGTAGCTCTCCATGCTTGTCGACCCAAGCTTGGCACATAGGGCATATGTCGTAGCTCTCCATGCTTGTCGACCCAAGCTTGGCACATAGGGCATATGTCATAGCTCTCCATGCTTGTCGACCCAAGCTTGGCACATAGGGCATATGTCGTAGCTCTCCATGCTTGTCGACCCAAGCTTGGCACATAGGGCATATGTCATAGCTCTCCATGCTTGTCGACCCAAGCTTGGCACATAGGGCATATGTCATAGCTCTCCATGCTTGTCGACCCAAGCTTGGCACATAGGGCATATGTCATAGCTCTCCATGCTTGTCGACCCAAGCTTGGCACATAGGGCATATGCCATAGCTCTCCATGCTTGTCGACCCAAGCTTGGCACATAGGGCATATGTCATAGCTCTCCATGCTTGTCGACCCAAGCTTGGCACATAGGGCATATGCCATAGCTCTCCATGCTTGTCGACCCAAGCGTGGCACATAGGACAGATGTCATTGCTCTCCATGCTTGTCGACCCAAGCGTGGCACATAGGGCATATGTCATAGCTCTCCATGCTTGTCGACCCAAGCTTGGCACATAGGGCATATGTCATAGCTCTCCATGCTTGTCGACCCAAGCGTGGCACATAGGACAGATGTCATTGCTCTCCATGCTTGTCGACCCAAGCTTGGCACATAGGGCATATGTCATAGCTCTCCATGCTTGTCGATCAACAGTCAGTTGTTCCAGATTGTACATTTTCATACCAGCTGTTGTGATCTCTTTTTCGATAGTTATTTTCAGTGTTGTTTTTGGTCTTCCCCTTTTTCTCATGCCACTAGGTGGCCATATAAAGACTAGACTTGGTATTCTGTCTTCATTCATCCTGAGTACGTGACCGATGTATGCCCAACACCCTTTTTTAATAACGTATGTGATATATTCTTGTTTTGTCTCTTCTCTTAAAGTCTTTCCAGATTGTATTTGTGATTTTCCTGAGACTTTCTTTTTCGAAATCATAGTTTGTTTTCTAAAGATGTAGCTGAAGACTTCATACGTGACGATAATTTCCTTGATTTTCGTTTGTCACTATGTACATACTTTCTGTGTCGCTTTTGTATGCCAACTCCGACCAACAACATTCACGAAAAGAATCGAAAACGTGTCGTATAAATGATTGGTTTGACTCTGTTCGTTGTTCTTCTATTATTGATGATCAAGGGTGTATCACATGCATCTAGATAAACGGTCTAGGCCATGGCCTTCGTTAGAAAGGGATGCGTTGTTGGGCTACATCTTCAATAGGAGAATTGAATTCACGGGAATTATCTAACACATTGTGTATGAAGGATTATTTTCGTAGGTCTAATAGCGTTAGTCACCCGCTGTTCCCTTCCGCATTTACAAAGGGCCATGTGCTTGTCCATTGCCTTCTCATTAGGCGTGAGTAAATTAATATATTCTATGGCATTATACATCTGTATAAATATTCTGTCAATGCCGGTTACAGCGTTTAGTGAAGAATAAATGCTCTCCAGTGCGATCAAATTCAGCTAGTACTTTGTGGTTCCCGTTTGTTAATCATAATATGCATGTTTATTCATGACCACCCCGTGGAGAGTCTCTGTTAGTTTTGTTTGTTTGTTGCGGCTAGTTGTGAGTTTTTTTTTATTGTTAATTCTTCTGCGTTAGTTCTCAAACTCCGGCAGATTAGCAGGATGTTGTCTAAATAACGAAATGCGGTTTGTCATGATTTACATATCTTCTGCGATACCGGCGCATTTCGGCCGGACAATTCCGATTCCAGCATGGCTTCTGGGTTACTTTGACCCTGTATGACATGGGGCGGTCAACTCCAGCTCATAATTTCATTAGTCACATCATATGATATGGATTGACGGTCAGCAGTTCTATAAACATATTCCGTATACGGAAGGTCAAGGGAGTCTCACCAATGCCCCATTATACTAACCATCATGCAACAGTAAACGTATAGTAGGTAGCGTTCCTATATAATGAGGCTTGCCATTTATGGAAACCCCACTGTATCATGTACGGAATTATGTATTTGTCCCATCTGAGTAGAATGATAATTTTCAGCATTGTACGCCGCTTAGAGTTGCGGCATTCTGTTATTTATTCTTGATTAGGAACCTGCTTAACTGCACATGGGACATTCATATAAATGCCCTGCTTGCCTTTCTGTCAAACATCTATAAGTGTATGAGCGCAGTGCTTCAGTCAGTTGTTGGTTGTGGGTTATTCTGGTCTTTCCAGTAAGGACACACTTTCTCTACTCTTTGGCCATACCCACTTATTCAGACTAAGTACATTGTCTATTTCAACATAGTCTTCATCATTGTGTAGTGTATCTAAGACACGTTTAATTAATTCAACTCAGTCTATTCTCATCTATTTGACATCCACTATAGCACTGTCCGCAAATGTAACTTTTTCCGTTGCCCACTTTTTTGTTGTTGAAAAGAATATCCAATTCTCTTCTTACCATGCTTTTTCCTGGGGCTTTCTGTGTGCGAAAACAGAAATCTGATTTTTTATAAAAAAGATTTACGACCTGTATTGCTTGTAATTTATGGGAATGGAAACATAATACAAACATACATTTAAAACATACAAATAAACATAAACTCACACAAATATAATACACATAAAAACAAACATACAAACAGACTATCACAACAAATAACATGTTAGTTTACGATACTCTAGGACAGAGATGGGCAATCTCTTTTAGGTGAGCAGGACGGATTGAGCATTTCTATTGTGGTACAGTATTAAAAAACCGCTTATATAAAAGTACCTTGAAGCTTCATGTAGTGATACCCCGAGCAGGGCGACAATGAATATATTGTTAGTTCAGCCTGACAATCCAGATAAAAATGACTTTGCGGGCTGCAAATACTGGTTGAACTGGTCGGACTTGATCCGTGGGCTGTATGTTGCCGACTCCTGGCCTGGGGAATTCACAATTTGGCAATTTGCCTACAGTTTCCTGTATATCTTCATCCTATCAATTGGTTTTATGTCTCAATATATTTATATACGCTATTGTGGCGAAATAAATAGAAACCGACACAGAATAATATGTGTATGGGAGATTTAATTTAGCAGGATAATGTTTGGATGCTGCTGACGTTCGGGGAAGGCTTAGCTAGTCAGAATAATCCATATGTTGCTAGGTTGGTTATTTTCTAGTCTTACTAATAATTAAAGAATACAAACGACTTGTTACGTCTAATGTGAATGTGGGCTGCAAAAGGAGGATAGTTCTCCAGAACTTTCTTCCATTCTTACAAGGTTTATACTTTCGCCGTGGCAATGGGCAGTACTACAGGCCTTCTATTGAATAAATTTGGACCCATTTCGTTACGTCTTTAATTATTGTTAGACTTTTGAATGGTATTCATTTACATACTTGGAGTCTCATGCCAAAAAATAGCTAAGGACAACAAATAGATTGTACGCAAACAGGAAACTGGTTCATGTTTACGTTTTAGTTGACATGTCTCCTATACTGGCGATAGGTCACGCTTTCGCGGTAGTTAATGTAGCACAAACTTATTTATGAACGAGCGCTATAAGATGTTTTCGCCATAAGTTTTTAGCTGGCATGTTTAGTGGCTGACCAGTCATAACATGGTTTCCCTATAAATTCTTAGCTGGCCTAGTCAAGTAATGTTTATCTCAATCCACAGATAAAGAGTGCACGCAGGTTTGCTGGTTGGCGTTTCTCCAGATATTTATTTCATGCCCAGAACACCTCAACTCTCAGCAGTTTACAATACTTTGTAAAGCCTGCTACATAAAAAAAGACATAACCGCATGCCAAAGATACTTCTCTCGATGGTGAGTTGCAGAAGGACATACGTTCTCATAGTGACCAAATGAAGTCCTACAACGACTAGTTAAAGACCTCACCGAAAGCCTTTGAAATAAACCAAGATACACGGGAAGAACTTGCACATTGCGATATACAGCCAAGAACCGCGCTGAATCTTGTGAAAATGGAGGAGAAATGCTGCAGCTCAACAGTAGAGAATAGTTAGAAAGTCACCGTTTAGACCAATAACCATCTGAAGTGGCCATCCTATATCTGAATTGCCCAATGACATTTGCGGCTAGAATAGGGCTTAATAACTATCTGCGCACTTTATAGTCAAGGAAATAACCCTATTTGAATTTCAAAAGTAGATGTAACAAATGGTCATCATCCTCAGTTGTGCTTTTCGAACAACAGGTGGAAATAGTGGAATGTCATATTTAAATTGATGAAGTTGGGTTTCCATAAAAGAAAGGCTTCACTTGTATAAACCTGTCAGCTACATGTTTTTTTGTATAGTGGCTGGTTGTATAGTTATTGACTTGATGTGTCACTTGTTTGACCTTCAGATCTTTCCAATGCAGACTGAGTCGGGAATAGAAGAAATATTAAATTCGCCGAGACAGAAAATTGTGTACTAGTATAGTAGTATGAGAGAATGGTACTCGTATAGTAGTATGTACAAGTACAATGTACTAGTGTGATCCCATCCGTCTCAGGCTATGTCGATAACAATGTTAGTACAATTCTCTTGTAAAACTATACAAGTACAGTTCTCTCATACTACTATACTATTACAATTATACTACTAAACAAGTACAATTCTCTCATACTACTATACTAGTACAGGTCTCTCGTAATACTATACTAGTAAAACCCACCGATTAATGGAAGTGGTAAAATCACTAAACGTATTAATTACTAACACCGAAGTCGGATTTGTCGTGATATTAGCTCAAATAGAACGACGACAGATCTACGTTTTCTGGACTGCATCCTCCTGGAAATATTGTAGGGCCATTTTCTTGCTATATGAGAGATCGAATGGGAGTTTGAGAACAAAAACCAAAAAAAAAAAAAAAAATAAAAAAAAAAATAATAATATCTACATAAAATAAGCACATCTCTTCAATCTTTCATGTCATCAATAAAATGGAGAAATTTCTTCTTGCAATTCCTACAATATTTATTACAATGCGAGGTAATGTCTTGCTATTTCCAGTTTTTCTTTATTGACATATTTATCTATGTGGCGTGTCTTTTGCAGAATGTTGTCCTCACTGGCATCCTGTAAGACTCGGTTCTATGCAATCTGCCCAGCATTTTCTAGTTTAATGTTCAGGTCTTCGATATCTTGTGTTAATTGTAATCTTGGTCTGCCTCTTGTTCTCTGACCCGGAACATTTTCGTCCCTCCATGATTAATCTTTTTAAACAATTGTCTCTTTATATGTAAGAAATGAAAAGGTTAATTTGTTATCTTTATTGATCACTGTTATAATAACTACACTCAGACACACTTCTAATCCATGTTTTAATCAGAACCATGGATACCGATTTGGTGAGGGGGTTGGGGTTTCCTTTAAAAAAAAAAAGACAATTTCATTGTCTTCACATGTAATTGCTTCATGTCCGTGAGATTTTATTGATTTTTTGGAGGTAAAATTATTAACGGGCCTTGGAGAATATTTCTAAATGTTTTAGATAACTCTTAAATATTGGTTAGGAAGAATTCAAGTGTAACAAGCAGGCAAGAAAGAGAAACACCAAAGAACAATATATTTCTAGAACAGTAAGAAGACAATGATGGACTTAAATCTGACATGTACGCAGAGTGAAAACAACTGCCACTACAAACAGTAAAATGAGTAACATGACGGGGGAAAAACAGAAAAAAAAGACAAGGAGCTATCGCTGAATATCCCAAGGGGATCCCTTGCATAACAACCACCAAAGAGGGTATGACTGGTTTTCAAAAACATACAGGAAATTACATGCAATGGCATGACATCATTTGAACTGAAGAACATTGGTTTGTACCCTTTGCAATGTATTCTGTGAAGTGGGTATACATATATGTATATAGGGAGAGAGGGAGAGAGAGAGAGGGGCGTGCTTTTTGGCTTGCGCCCTAGAACTATATATCATATTCTGATTTCCTAAAAATGGGGGGGGGGGGGGGGGTTATATACAGACTTGATCTTGACTAGCGTTATTTATTGACCACTGTTCCAATATCCTTAGATTCGACCACGAGGGGAAGTGGCATCTCTTGCGTGTGTGTTTACTGACCACTTCACGGATGTCTCTACAACGAACTCCCTTTTAATCCTCAATCAACTTCCGTACTTTAGGAGCACATGATCTTGAAGCCGGCGGGCACAATTTACACGCGTGTTCAGGAACGTTATGGACTCATTGATTTTAGTTGCAGCCGAGAGTTGTAGTTTTTCTACCATATTGTGAGTGTCTGATTGAAGGGGTAGATGTACTTAAGCTAGATTGTGTGCTAGCCGTGCTGTGTAAGGTTAATGTCATAGATAATCTGGAGTGTGTTCTAGCCGTGTTATGCAATGTTATGGTCATTGATAGCCCGAGTGTATGCTAGCCGTGTTATGCAATGTTATGGTCATTGATAGCCCGAGTGTAAACTAGCCGTGCTGTGTAAGGTTAATGTCATATATAATCCGGAGTGTGTTCTAGCCGTGTTATGCAATGTTAATGTCATTGATAGCCGGAGTGTGTGCTAGCGTGGTGTTCGCCATTTTTGTTCATAAACAGACTGACAAATCTTTCTTCTTCATCGTTCATTCTCAGACTCCCACTAGACCTCTTTTGTAGCAGGACAATGGTCCAACTAGATTTCCAGTAGGATGCAGTCCATAAAATGGAAACGCATTTTGTCTCCAATTTATTTGCATCAATGGCCCGACACATTCGTCTTCAGTGGAGACAGATCGTTCAAATTCCCGTCGTTCTTCGTCAGGACGCTTCACGTACTCTATAGTTTTATAATAATGTGACCTAAATGACCAAAGAAAGGCAACTACAATTTACACCACCACTCTTAAAATCATTAACTTAATTCATACGTAAGCCCGTTATAACGGGGACAGAGACGGCACCCTTTCAGGACGTAAGCCCGTTATAGTGGGACTCCATATATACCCTCCAAATTGCTTTGTTTTGTTTGTAAATGACACGTACTATTGTTCTTACAATTCTTATATTTTTATATTGTATAAGAATTTCACATTCAATTATCTTTCTTTTGATACCTTAAATGACTTTCCATTGCTAATACTTTGTCTTCAGGAAGCTAGCGCCTGAATCATGATGGGGGTCTAAAAATTAGCCTAAAATTAATTACGTCTAAACCCCCGGGTATAATTACGTGTTGAAAGAGTTAATAGAATAACAATAGATATATAGATAAAAGAACTTACCGATGATGAACTAAGCAAGATATAAACACATTAAGCGATTAACTATGAAAGACATAAATGGATTAGCCAATCAACAGCTGAACAGGATATAAGGAAGTAACCTTATTTCAACGTAGCTAGAAATAAACGGTCTTCTTCTTCTTCTGCGTTCGTTCTCAAACTACTGCAAATTATCGGATATAGTCCGGAGAACGGAATTGCGTTGTGTCATGGTTTACAGCATTGCTGCGATATCTTCGCCTTTCGGCCTGACACATCCGACTTCAGCATGGCTTTGAGTCACTGACCCTATATGGGATGGAACAGCCAACTCTATCCCATAACTTCCTTAGTCGCCTTTTACGACATGCGTGGTAGGTAAAGAGTATTGCTATTCTCTGCTCCTCTTTCAATCCCGGCAACACACGGGCGATATAAACGATCTATCAATTAGATACACAAATTCAAGTATTTAGGTGCAACGATTACATCAGATGGAAGAAATTCAATAGAAATAAGAAACAGAATAGGGCAGGCAAAGACAACATTCAGAAAGATGAAAAGTATAGTGTGTAATATGACCTTGTCATTAAAGGTGAGGACGAGAGTTCTACAGTGCTATATAAACTTCTATACTAACGTATGGATGAGTCTTGGACAATAAACAGAAAAGTGGGAAATTAGAGACATTGGAGATGTGTTTTACAGAAGAATGCTGCGAATCCCATAGATTGCCAGGAAAACTGATCTGGGGGTTTTGAAAGAGTCAAATGCGAGACGGAGCTTAATCAATAATATAAGAAAAAGTTAATCTTCATTTTTTTTGGCCACGTTGTGAGACAAGTATGTTTGGAGAGCACATTGATAACAGACAAGACTGAAGGCAACAGAGGCAGAGGGCGACAAAGTGAGAAAATATTATGCAGTTTAACAACCTGGCAACACAGGGAAACATGATACATAATACTGGGGATAAAAAGCTGTGGAGAGGCATGATCGCCTACGCCAACCAGCATGGAACCTGCTAATGATGAACCTATCACTAAAACTACATACAAACGATCTAACTATCCCATATGACATATTTATGATTTTTTTTTACAACATACCATTTCGACTAATATATCTTCACACGTTTTTTTTCTTTCGAGCTTACGTTCTAAAGCCAGATGTGCGGCCTCGGCTGTGCTATGCCCTACCCTAGTCTTTCTACATTTCTGATTCCCCTCGTAACATTTATATATTTTTAATTATTCAAAAATGGTATAATTTAGGGAATAATTGTCCCCTGAATTACCTCCCCCTCCCCGAACAGTCAAATCCCCCCCCCCCTCATTCTGTGGTGCGTGGGCCCCCCACATTGGGAAAAACTGATCTAACCGATCGATCAATCAACAACTGAACGAGCGAGTTACTTTACCGTAGATAACTAGTTTCATTTCCTGTTTGAAATAAACCGAAGATGTCCGTGTGAGCACATTCATATTTCTGTATTTCAACTCTGCAAACCTTGCACACCTCATGCATGCACATTTTTACAATTAACTTTTCAATTAGATTACTTAGTTATACTTCCCGGTTGTTCTCAGAGTGGGGTACTATTTTTAGCTGCATGTTTCTAATTTTAAAATCTGTGACTTGCACTTCATCATAACGATATTATGGACTGCCGATTGCGTCATTCATTTTTTGCTGAACCGACTTAAACCGTTATATGTATTGATCTTTTGTGTTTACTTGTCGATTTTCATTGAAAAGCGCGGATAAAGCCGTGTCCCACGATAACTGACAGGCCTGACAGATGAAGGGGAGTTCCCTTTCTCGGGGGCTGTTTTATGACCTATTGCTTTAGTGTAACCATCAACAATATAATTATATGACCTGCTAGCTCATTGGACATCATCGTTCTAAACTGAATTTTTAAAATTTTCCCCCCGATATTGTGTGTATGTTCATTTTGTGACGACATAAAATGGTTCCCAGTTTCGTCACTAGAATTGGTAAATATACTGTATGGTAATATGATGCGGTCTCTGTTGTTGAAGTGGTGTCTGCCTGTTTTGAGATCCGGTGACCTGTGTTAAGACACAGCTTTCGTAGTATGCATCTACATTTTGTCTTTTCTCTGCATTTGCCGTAAGACGTCGTGTGATTGAATATCAATCGGTTTTTGATGGCTCAGAAACATGGAGTTTAGTAAAAATTGAGAATTAGAAATATACAATAATTCTTCAAAGAATGCCTGCTTGGAATAGAAGGTTTGAAATATGATAAGATTACCAATGTGGAACTCATGAAAAGAAGTTAAAAACAATCTCCAGTGGATGAAGAAATGACGTTGAAGTTGGACATGACACACGTTCCCATACCACGGGTAGCTACCACATATGGGGTCGCTAATGGTATTCTGTACGGTCGCTCGTTGAATCATGAAATTAAAACAAATATTGCAAAGTTATACATATTTTTTACTATGTGTTTTTCAACGCCATTTCATTTGAGGATCAAAACGAGAAACATATTAAATGTTGATAATGTTTATCAGCTTGGCAATAACGAAAACTCAACCGCGAATTTTGAAGCTTACTATAAAGTTATAATTTCAAACAGTGCATTTAATATTGTGTAATTTAAAATTAGATTGAATTATATTATGCTAAACAATTTATTTTCCTTGCGTTTTATTGTTATCATATTTCAAAATTTTTAAAAATGTATTGGAGTCGTAGGCCACTTTTTTTCTATATATATATATATATAGGGCCGTGAGTCACTCTGCCTCTACAAAAATGGGGTTGCGTCTCATGAAACTACAGAGTTACTTTCTATAAGATATATTCTCGGAGGGCCGCATGCCGCTTCCTTGAAATGGGCGGAGTAAATATGGGGAACACCGAGTACAGTGAAGGCAATTCTCTATGCCTTTTCAATACTCCGTTGCAGAGTCGCTCCATGTTTTGGACATGCAGTACTAGTTTCCCTCAGTTTTACTGATTATCAGATTATTAAAAAGGAAAACATCATAGTGTTGCCGGGGCCATGTAATGGGAGCAGAGAATAGCGAAACTGTTATATACCATACATGTCATAAGAGATGACTAAGGAGGTTTAGGGAGTATAACATGAAACTTTTGTGGCAGACATACTAGCCAATAAGAACAATAGTTACAGAAAAACTCTACGG
>CM067315.1:34372155-34373458 GCA_034231615.1 Meghimatium bilineatum | reverse complement strand
TAAAGAGGTCTTCATGGACGTGTAAAATCCTTATAAAACTTGTCACAAGAAAAATATCACAGAATCTGACGCAGAAAACAAGTTTTGGGAAACTTGTGCGTCTTTTCAGTACCACTAAAAAGTTGCAGAATTTATGTAATTTAGATGATTGCAATAAAAAATGGTTGAAATAGGCCTGTCACACCTACATACATACACGTCTTCTGAGTAGGAACATCTTAGCTAAGGATCACATACCGCTGAAAGTGGTGTTCTGGCCAAGGATTGGATAACTCTGAGACTGGGAAGTGTTCTGGCCAATGATTTCCTACCACTGAGAGTGGGAAATGTTCGGACAAAGGATTGCATACCTCTGAGACTGGAAAGTGTTCTGGCCAAGGATTGCATACCGCTGAAAGTGGGAAGTATTCTGGTTATGAAGATTCTGAGAGCTAGCTCCCACATCCTCCCAGTTGTACGTAGGAAACACAATCATCATTGTTCGTTATTCCTGGATATGGAAGCACAATAATAACAGAAATAATAATAATAATAATTATTATTATAGCTATTGTTTGTATGGTTATTATTATTGTGATGCTGATTACACGGTTGTAACCAATTCGGACATTATAATTGGCTCGTCTCCTTATCTTGATAAAGGCATATCTGTGGAATCGTTTATTCTCTATCTGTATTGCCAAAATTTGACCAATTAAATATGTCACTGGCTACGAAGCATGTTATGTTTTGTTAATTTAATGTTGGTGAACTTGTAATTTAATAGAAGTTTGGCCACATTTTACTTGAAATATTTCTATAATCACTTTAAATTTCTTGGCAACCCTGTTTTATATATTTTGGTAAAAAATGAATGTTATCTATTTTTCATCTATTCCTTGTCCTCATATTATCTCATAAGTAAAACTTTGAAGTTGATAGAATCATGTGATAAAATTCGAATAAAGACCAATACATTTGATACCGATTACATCTCGCAATGGGTGCCAACGTTTGCTAACTCCGTCATTTTGCATCATAGTAAATTCAAGAAGGAAGCCGGATGATAAATTTAAAATTCCTGAGACTAGCGGGAATTGAACCAGTACGGAAGAACCCGTGTACGCGAGTTGCTAGGCGAGATGGTACCGTTGAACGGATTGGTTCAATTTCCGTTAGTCTCAAGAATTTTGCATCGAAGTATGTTTAATACTTTCCGACATTAAGTAGTTGTAGTAATAGTAGAGTAGTAGTAGTAGTAGTAGTAATAGTAGAGTAGTAGTAGTAGTAGTAGTAGTAGTAATAGTAATAATAATAATAGTAG
>CM067315.1:34249655-34367155 GCA_034231615.1 Meghimatium bilineatum | reverse complement strand
TAAGTATTGTTGTACAGCAGAAAAAGATATTACCAAGCACACGAGAAAGATCATTTGCTATTTTGGCTAGCGACTCAAATAACGGTTGATAATTAGTATAGGATTGACTTTAATATACTCGGGTTTTCCCATATGCAGCATGTAACTAGCCGCGGCTACTCGTAAACCTGACTCCGTAGCCCATGCAATAATTTTCAGGGATCTTCGTAAAATACAAATATCCAAACTAGTCTTGAGGGCACTGTTTTCATTCTGTGACGTAGGGATCTATATCTAACGGCAAGATTTGCTTGATATCCCCCAGTTGGTCCTTGAATAAAGCGAGATTTGATGTCGTCTCGTTCTTCCTTGACAATATATGTGGCATTTGATGTCGCTTTTGTACTGGACACATATGTGATATTTGATGTCCCAATCTTCCTTGCCAAAGATGCGAGATTTAATGTCCTGTCGTTGGTACTCGTCAAAGATGCGACATTTAATGTCCTGTCGTTGGTGCTCGTCAAAGATGCGACATTTAATGTCCTGTCGTTGGTACTCGTCAAAGATGCGACATTTGATGTCCTGTCGTTGGTACTAGTCAAAGATGCGACATTTGATGTCATGTCATTCGTACTCGTCATAGATGCGACACTTGTTGCTGTCCCATTCGTTCTCGCCAGACATGTGTCATTTGTTTTTCTATTATACAGTTACAAATTTATGCTTATCAAACGTAAAATAATATACTTTTACGTATCAGAAAAACAAAAACCTAACCTGACGACTAAATCCTTCATCAAACATGTTACACAAAGCAAGCATATCACCGCATTAGTCGAACAGTCTACACACAACAGTCAAAACACTTATCGATCAGTGAATCAATAATATCTCGTAACGTCTTATCTGACACCAGCAAGTGTTCCAGTCTGTTTGATTTGATGATGGGTTAATGACGCATTCGGGGCGAGTCCTTAGCCATTTATACAGTCCTGTGATACAGTCCTTTTAACTGTGAGTTTTCATTCTTTAAAAGTGACGTTTTCTAGCGTGTCTTTTGTCTATCATTGCTGATTGCACTTCTTACTAGGTTTTTTTAGTTGAAACAACTATATGGGTATATCGGAACAGCTTGGCAACAGTTTACGAAGACTGCAACTACAGGGAAGCTTCATCAAAAATAAAATCATAAGCACACCACGTGTCATTCCGCCATTTTGAATACTCTCCACTACCAATGCTTAAAAGGGAAAGGAAAACAAATCATCCGTGAAAAGTCATGGATGGCAGAAGCAGAGGCAATCTTTCTCAGGGTAGGGGCATTGGAAGAAGTAGGAAAAGAAAATGAAAGGGTGGAGGTGAACAAAGATAAAAAAGGTTTCTGACAAATGTAGTAAAACAACAACTTTGGAAAGTGTGTCTGCAATAGGCTGGTGTCAAGACAAATGAATGTGCAAGGACTTATCCAGTTACACTCAAAACCGCAAGCACATATACAGATTGATCAGACAACAGAGAAAGGAATTAGTGCGGGTGGAGTTTTGTTTCCTACAAGATTGGCGGGAAGGTGCTTGAGAAATTGTCCGCTACAACATCGAACATGAACAATTACGATAGAAGCGGGGGCGGCGAAACTCAGTTGGTCGAAGATTAAAATATCAACTCGCACGGGGATGCACCCAGAATAACAGAGCATGAATCGGAAGATATGAAGGTGCATGTTTAGAAAAGATTGGACCACGTTACTGAAAAACTCGGTTGTCCAAAGTGTTGCATGAATATACTGCTCTGGTAATGCAGGGTTCGAGGCAACGAAAATGCAGACTCATTGGCGGGCAAGGCGGTGATTGATGGCACACTATTGGAAAGAGATTGGGCAGACCTAATAAGGACAGTCATTTATTTACTAAATACAAAGTAAAGAAGACGATACTTGAGATGATAATGTACACATAAATTCAATGTGGATAACCAGTGGTGAAGGAATAAGGTGTAGTTTCTGGAAATATCCGAAGACGTCATAATCATCTGACTAGGACTTGAGTCTGCATACCATTTGATGGCTGCCGGAAAGGAGAGCGGAACACTAATGGGAAAATCCATGTGCACCACGGGGCCCGATAGGGGAGCAAATAATAGCAACACTGTTTACCTTCCATGCATGTCGTAAAAAGCGACTAAGGAGGTTATGGGGTGGAGTTGGCTGTCCCATTCCATATAGGGTCAGTGACCCAAAGTCATTCTGAAGTCGGATGTGTGAGACCAAATGGCGCAGCATGACACCATGACACAACGCATTCCGTTTTCCGGACTACATCCTGCTAATCTGCAGGAGTTTGAGAACGAACGAAGAAGAAGAAGATCTAAGATCATACCAATATGATTCGAATGGTCTTAATTTCTCGCCTCATTCAAACACCTGCTCATTCATACACACACACACACACATCACCTTCAATAAAGCAGCACCGATACTTCTTCTTCTTTCGTTCACTTGAAACATGTCTATATCTGTAATTCTGTCTCCTTAATAAAACTCACTGTCTTTTGTAGTTCATACAGTGTCCCATAGAGTTTTGATTCCAGTGTTGTTTCCTCTGGCCAATATGTCTGCCTCAGCGTTTCATGCTCAGAACACTCTTGAAGTATATGTTTGGCACTCTGTGCTGCCTGTCCATATGTACACATGGCCGTGTTGCCAATCTTGAACTTTGTATACATGTGACTGCGGAGTCGGTTGTGTCCTGTTCTGAGACGTAGAATTATAACTTGTTCTGATCTTTTCATATTATGATAGTCATCTTGTGTTGGTGTTTGTGGCTTTCTTATTGACTTTATCATCTGTTTTTTCTGATGGTAGGTGAGTGGTATATCTGGTTGGTCTTCGGCAGCACCTTCCTTAGCCACGTACCGATACTGAATCTGTCATGTTTAGAAAACTCAAGCGAAACTAAACAAGAACAATATAACTTGTAAAATTTCACACAATGTTTTGTTAATATTATGTATGCAAATCATATATCATCTCGACAGTTTTAAGGATACATCGAAAAACATCTGGCTTTAAAGGGAAACAACCATTAAAATTATGAACACATAAATGACCTAGAAATACGAGTCCAAATTGGTGTCACAAAATAGTGTTGTAATAGGGTTAAGCATAAATAGGGTTAAGCATAAATAGGGTTAAGCATAAATAGGGTTAAGCATAAACAGGGTTAAGCATAAATAGGGTTAAGCATAAACAGGGTTAAGCATAAATAGGGTTGAGCATAAATAGGGTTAAGAATCAACCATCTTCAACATTTAATCCTTTTATTACTTCATAATTTTTTGATGTCATGGAATAATATTACTCATATTCACATATTACTTAGATAAATGTTCCAGAGTTAGGGTAACAACTATAAAAAGGAAGTAAGTGGCTGGAGAAACATAGGGCAAATATCAAGATGAACAAAAATAAGTAGAAGTTTTACCAAAATAAGACATAAAACAACATAACAACGAGATACATATCTCTGTATCGTTTTGTTAGGTTGTTTTATATCTTATCTCTGTAGCTCGTTGTTATGTTGTTTTGTCTTATCTCTGTATCGTTTTGTTAGGTTGTTTTATATCTTATCTCTGTAGCTCGTTGTTTGGTTGTTTTATATCTTATCTCTGTAGCTCGTTGTTAGGTTATGTCTTTTTTTTGGGTAACAAATCTACTTATTTTTGTTCCCATTATTACTACTGAGAGCGAAAAAACACGTTTCTGTGTGTGCATTATTATGTTACAACACGAAGGTTTACTGGTACATGCAGCACGAAGGCTGAATTACTCCGCGTTTGTTGAAGTTGTTGTGGTCTGTTATTTGTTGTGGTCTTGTACTTGTGCAACTTCTATGTTGTTGTTTATCTAGATCGACTGAGTCATATTCTTGGAAATCTTGACTAAAATGGCATCATTTTTTAGAGATGCTGATTTCTCGAGTTCGGAAAACGTGCCCACTCAGTTTGCGAGGCAAATTGATGTCAGCTGAACGAACTTGATCTGAATTCCGTCTACCTTCTGACTGATATATGTATATTTATTCGAGGACGCGCTTACAAGCCCGTAGATGCGGTGTGTGTGTGGGGGGGGGGGGGGTTAGACAACAAATACGTTCCACCCACCTTTAACACACGCCACCCACTTTTAACACACGCCACCCACCTTTAACGATTTTCTGCAAACAGGTTATCAAAAATTAAATGAAAACGAATGTTTGGCCAATTGTTCTATTAGGTCCCCCCCCCCCTTTTATTTTAATACTATAAACGTATTTACGGCCCATCGCGTATACACATGCTCGCTCGCACACACCTTCATTTCAAATTGAGTTCATACATCTTTCCATTTCGCACATGACGCACACCTTAATTTCTCAACTGGCATGATATCTCACCTGGTTCGTTACATCTTTACGCGATGTAGTTTTAGCGGTCTGTGAGACGTGAACATTTACAGATGGATGAGATATGTACCTGGAATAGATTAAAGTTGAACAGAAATAGGTATTCGTGTTTTTCGAAATAAGTCGATAAAACAACATAGTAGTGACACCCAGTGATAGATGACGTTTCGACTAAAAAACCATCACCAGGACCCACAGAATAACAAAAACCTTTACACACAGACACATATATGGTGTGATATGAAGAAAATGAGAGAAACGAGAAGATACGAGCAGAGCACAGATTAGCATGACAGTAAAAGTGAAATAACTAATGGAGGGAATTATGATAAAATAATGAAATGGGGTGAAAATTTAAAATGAATATGAAAATCTACTTAGTTCGGATCACTATGGCCGTCTTGTCCATAGTGAAAAACTGTGATGGTAACAGGCAGAAAGCGGAACGCATTAACCGGAACAGTACAATGGACAAAGAAAATATGTCAGGGTACGAAACAGACAACCCGTATCAAGCTAGCCCGGCAGTAAACGTTGCGTAAGACACAGGGGCGTATCAGATCAGTATACATGTAAGAGTAAAAGTGACCTAGTGGAGAGGGTGTATGGTAGACACGAGTACGGCCGCCAGGTTCAGGTATCGTAATAGCATAGCGGCAACTATGACAAATCAAGGCATACAATGATAAATATGAGAAAGTAAGGAGAAGGAGGGGAAAAAGAAAGAAGGAAGAAAGCAACAGCTAGGATCCGAAGTAGCGAACCACCTGACACCTACTCTTGCGCCGTCGAATACATCTCACATGCCTTGATTGCAGTTTTGGTTTGCCTCCCTCTGCCGTGGCCTCATATCCTGATCCCTGACTCTCCATTTACACTGGTGCCCCTTCTTGGGCACTCTCTTCCCACGCACTCTCGTCCACTTATCCTTTGTCTGTCTTTATCAGCCTTCCATCAGGTATATTTTCCTGCAACGTTCTCTTCCGCACCGGCTTCCTCCGCCTCTGTAGTGCCCTCCCTCGGGCCCCCTTCCCCCGTCTCTACGCTCCCGTCTCTTGTGACTTATCTCTGTTATATTTCAGGGCCCTCAAGTAGTATATGATGTTCAAGATGATACGTAGACGCCTCAATACGCCTCAATTACGCCTCCCAAGATGGCGGCCGACGCCTCACAACGCCTCAAGTACGCATCCAAGATGGCGGCCGACGCCTCACAACGCCTCAAGTATTACTTGAGGCGTTGTGAGGCGTCGACCGCCATCTTGGCGGCGTTGTGAGGCGTCGGCCGCCATCTTGGGAGGCGTAATTGAGGCGTATTGAGGCGTCTACGTATCATCTTGAACATCTAGGCATAAGGTTTTCCACTGAAACTTTTCCGTTGTTTTTAGGTGCAAGGTGATACATCAAGGTCAATATCAGTGAAATTTGTACCCTGTGATTCACCTTTAGCCTGATAACCCAAGATAACGAAAATGACACATACAACAGCTGACCTTGTGTCGACCTCACCATTCTAATTATGAAACTTTTCCACACTTTTCCGTTGCTTTTAGGTGCAAGGTGATACATCAAGGTCAATATCAGTGAAATTTGTAACCTGTGAGTCACCTTTAGACTGCTAATCCAAGATAACGAAAATGACACATACAACAACTGAAGTTGTGTCGACCTCGCCATTCTAATTATGAAACTTTTTCCACACCAGAAATTTTGTATCGTTCAGATTAGTGGACTATCGCACCCACATTTAAACCATGCGTTGTATTGGCTTATTTATAAAACATGTGTGTGTGGTGTCTAATGAATGGGCGTGAAATGGTGTTTCCATATAAATTAAACCAAGAAACAAGAAAGTTAATGCGGGCAATGAAATATATGAAAAACATGTTTAAATATAAGCGTATGTAGCAATCTTTATATAAATACACATTGAAAATAAAACTATCAAATCTATTTAACTAAAGCCGGTAACATAACGAAGACCTCGGGCCGGTAATACCAACAGCTGCAAACCATTAAAGCCCGCTGTATCTCAATTTAGTCCGTGGTCAGTGCATGGAAGCCCAGCGGGTGGTAATTAATCAGATCACGGAAAGCCTGGTTCGCTCAGAAACTGGTGTGCGCGATTCGTTTCTTTAAACCGAAAGTTAAGATTATTCTCTCTTCTCTCTCTCTCTCTTTCTCTCTCTCCCGCTCTCTCTACATATGTGGTACTTTATATATATATTGTTTATCCTATGTTATATAATGAAACCTAGTCCCCACTGAGAAAATTACCATACGCTACTGGTATAGATATCTATGTGAAGTATCTTTTGCAGATTGCTGCCCTCGTTGTTAATCTGTAAGCTTTTCGGCTCTGTACAACCTTTTCAGTGTCTTTCATTATGTTTAGAAGATCTAAATATCATGCATCCACTGGTAGAACTATGTAACATACCAGGATATCCTGTTGGTCATGAAAAAGTACAGACCTAATACCGTTATTTCCCGATATGCCTGATCGGCGTATAAAAGGGAAAACAATTTATTTTTTTACCGGTAAAGCTGGTGAAAACAAATGTGGAAAGGAAAAAATATTATAACATGATAACCTAGCTATCAAGGTTTTCTCCCACAAATACACACACACCGCTTTTATGTTGTTAGTTGCCCGTGTGTTATTATACACTTCAAGAGTCTTTAATATCCAATATAGAAAGACACTCATTTCCCACATGTTAGTTTTGTTAGAGGTCAAAACCCCAAAAGGGTGCTGGGGCTCATTATGGCATATTCTAACATAGCTAATTCATAAACACAAAAGGTATGTGTATGGTTTCTAATCAAATGTATTGAGGGCGTGCTCTATATAACTTATTACAACAAACAAAATGCCCTTCCACTGTTTGTAAACCCAGCTGTGGCCCTTCCACTGTTTGTAAACCCATCGGTGTGTTATTCTGTTAGTAGCATGGGTGTTATTATACAGTTCAACGGTTTTTAATAACCAATATAGAAATGGACTTATTTACTATACCCATAATAGTTACCATACCTTAAATAACACAGAGGAAAAGTGGTTTGGGTGCCTGAATTAACTTGACTAGCTTATGACCCCAACCACGATGGGGTTTCTAATGATATCTTGGTGTGTGTATAACCCTTGTATAAGTCGGTTCTGGGCTCAGCACGTTTTACCTATAGAGATCGAAGGCTCCGTTCTTCTTGATCTGTGGATAACCTCGGAGTTCTGTACCTGCCGATAACTTGAACCTCTGTAGTTTATAGAAGGGTTCTTTGTAACAGGACAAAGCATATAGTACAACGAAACAGACAATACACATATACAAATATAACAATGATTAAACCCGAACCAGAAAAACGTGACAGACATATTTTTTTCAGAGATATAAAACATATTTATTTATGATTCGCGTACATTTTCCAAAATAATTAAGAAAGAAAAAAAAAGGTTCATGTTATAATTTACTGTCCATGAAAAGGAGTCCCAGTTGGTTGTAGTAATCGTCTCTTGGTTGGTTTCTTCTTTTTCTGTTCTGGTTGGTTGTGGATTGCTACAGGCGTCTCAGGTACATATGTGGGTTCGTAGTTGGGTGTGAGATACATTTCTAGATTACCAAAATACTGCTCTGTGGTTGTAGACATTTTGTTGGCTGTATTAGCAATTGTGTTTGAAGGTGGGGAGGTTGAATTGGGTTTTGTGCCAAAAACACCGCACACTCTATCAAATTCTTTCAGAATGACCTCTCGAAGGTCTACGAGATCTACAAAAGCTTGACGACTCATTGTGATGCCGGTTCTAGTTGGATACTTTATATTTGCATCACCATAGTAGCGCCGAACATGGATAAGTGGTCTCTTGAATGATGTTACGGCTACAGCATTAACACCATCACCTAATGGTTTTATCATATCATTGGCTCTGGAATAATAGGTAGTTGAGGAACTCATATTCCTAATTATTGAAATGACAGTACTTTTCTAACCTGGTAGTGCGTTGTGCTGTATTAGATAGTGAGAGTCTTATTTATATACAGGAGCACACACAACGCGGGGCGTGGGCACGTGCACGGTTGTCCGTGGTGATCTGATTGGTTACATCTGGTACATGCCGCATAGTTGACCCCACGCCAGTATGACCTTTTTGGTGTTCTGCTTGGTCACAGCTGGTACATGACCCAAGGGTGACCCCACGCTGGTATTAACATTGCAAATAGGGCAAAAGCGACCAGCCTTGATATATGATGATAATAAATGGCTTGGGAACGATGATCCCAACACATTATGTTTGGTATCTAGGTCACATATGGTGTACGCATGATCTTTGGTTGTCTTAGCCCTGCTGTTTGTATATACAAGGATAACATTTTTAGTCTTTATTTTATTATTTTCCCAATGTGTGACTGTGAAACGTGGAAATATAAGCGGCAGCGGCGCACCAAGCCCTTTTAACATTAATAGAGCAAGGAAAAATGGTGAGTTAGTCAACTTAATCATTGGGCTGACTTAAAGCTTTTTTGAAATGATGAGGTCTGTCTAAAGTGTAAGCCTGACTATTATTTCTTCCCTGGTCGTAGTGATCTATGATCTTACGCCTAAGGCTGCTATCAAGCACGGGTGAAATGACCGGCTCAAGCCCCTTGACCCGCGTTCGAAACCGTTCCCGGTCTAAGGCGTAATAACCCCTTGTACCATGATGAGCTTCAACCACAAAAATATAACTAGTTATCAATTTACCCCCTGTAGCAAAATGAACCTGTAGAGTAAACAAAAGGAATATAGATTAGCTCGGATTGTTACAGTTATAGGTTATAGGTTACAGTACTTATAGGTTAGCACACTTAAGAAAAAAAAAAGTGTGCATTAGCTGTACGTGCATATTATTATACACTAGTTACTCCACCACGAATATAATCCTACCCTGTGTAGTGATATCATAGGAAGAAAAAGTACCACGACAAAATAATCTCTGTTCGGTAATGCTATTATTATTTTTTCAAAGGTTAGCTTAAACACAATCAACTAAACCCCGATTACCACCTTACAACACCAACCAATATATATGTATACATACACATAATACCTTTCTACGACCCTGTTTGCTTTCAGTTCCTGAGACAGCGTGACAACGGGCGATGGTAGTGGTAGGATAATCATGCTCCCATTTAGCATTAATCTGACTAAGTGATGGTAAACATGCTTCTAGACTATTTGTCCCTGACTCGCGGGCTAGCTTAATGGTTTTTGTCTCTGATGATGGGTCTGATACGGCTTCATTTCTGGGTTTAAAGAGCGTGGCTAGCGTTAAAGACGAATTAAAGACAGAGCAGCTTATCGGGGACATCGATATATCTTCATTGTCTGACCACCCATCACTGTCTTCATTACTACCAACGCCCGCAGTTGCCTCAGAAGCTGAACACCAAGAAAAAAGGCCCCCAAGTGGACATCTATCGATCTGCATTTTCACTGGCGACGTTGGTCGTATCGGTTTTTTTGTTGTTGTTGGGATTTAAAAGGCACTAATGATGGAGAAGCCACACCTACCAGCTGCCTACGGGTAATGTTAGGGCCTATAAGAGTGAAGTGTATTATAGGGGTTGTGTACTACCTTCAACATTAACCACTACCAGTAATAATCTGCCGAACTAGCTAAACTCACCCGCACCACATAAACAATAGCTAAACATATAGGGTAGCTTGTTATGGGGTAGTACCTGAGCGATACGTAGTGAAAATTTTATTAATGTGTAACCTATACATAAAGGATGAAAAAAGGCTAACCTTCGTCATTGTCTTAAACATGCGCATCTCTGGGAATGACATCTCAGCACGGGCTATAAATACAAAAGCATATGATTCTGATACTAACAAACGAGCAAACACCTAGTTTTATATACGAACCAGCTACACCAATCGACTGTATTGCACTATTGAAGCGCAACCGAATAGGCAATACAGGTTTGGTACTGTGCACACACTCGGAGTAACCCATTCATCCCATTGGGTGATGTGTGTATATTTGTATTACCAACCATTTAAAAAAGCATACGTTATCGGCGCTTACTAATAGAAACTACCGGAACTTTGTCATTTTGAAGAATGGCTTATGTAAGTAATGTTGTTAATATCTGAATAGGTTGTTTGTTATTCTAACAGGATTTTCGATCCTAGTCTTGTTTTTGTCTCTTCTTCAGACATGCGTTAACGGGCACATTCTCTACCTTTTCTATGGTATTTTGATGTTAAATTTAATGTCTGACATGTGTGAAATTCTATAGGGTCTTGGTTGTTGGCCCGTTTTGGTAGTTGCCAGCATGTGGGCGTGGAAACAAGTTGCTGTAAATGTGAATACATTTGTGTAATTTTTGGTGTGTATATTTTGGATGAATACACTATCATCCCGGTGATATATCGGGGTATTATTTATTACTATTGTTGTGCTCGTTTTTTATGTATATTGTTTGAGTTGTGTATGTATAGCCTGAATATGAGTTAGGGCTAACTATGTTTGGTATCTGCTTTGTAATTGGATTATTTACGCAGTCCATCTATTCTCCACAGACCAAGACGGCCACCAAAACCTACCTGTGTGTTCAATGCTTGAAACCATTCAGTCGCCTTTACACACTGCAAAGACATACACAAGATCTTCACCTTAAAAAAAGACATAACTGTAATGTTTGTGTTAATGTTTACACAGACGCTTCAACATTAAGACAGCACAGGCAGAAGTGTCATACACCCCAATTAGTAACAACGGAGGGGACTTTTAAACCTAGCGAGGGGCATCATAGTAATTTAACACCAACCAAGAACATGATACTAGTTGATCCCCAGGTGGTCGACGCCTTGCTGTATAAAACAGTCTATAAACCACCTGATTCTTTAACTTATTCTATGGGTGAGTTGGACCAAGAAATGCGGGCGGTTTTAGTTCGTGGTGATTTAACCAATCACGAAAAATCTAGACTATACCAAAAAGCATTGCAACAGTATTTGAATCGACTTAGTCAATACAAAAACACACCTATGAAGCTATTAGAGAGCACGCAGTGTTCGGTACCAAGTGCTTCAATACAGAAAGATGAAGAACCCACTGAGAAAATTCCAGAGAAAGTCGAAGTGATGCCTAAGACGCCACGGTTTCAAAATAGGCGGGCATCTAAAAGAACAAAAAGTAAAACAAGGGACAAAAGTCTGATTTGGGATAAGTGGTAGAAAAAACTGTAGAAGGCAACGCACCATTGCACAACAAATTGTCGACTGTTCAAACAAATATGATACTTATATAACATTAATAAATAAAATAAAATAATAAAACCACAACGATGTTGTTGTATTTATCTGTATTTGTGTGTGTGTGACTATATGTAAAACAAGATTGCTCATAAACATAAAAAACTATGCCGGTTTCCCTCCTAGCACGGGATCCTGTGTAACACGGGGTCTTTCATCTTGGACCTACACGGGCTCCCGTGCTACACTGGCCCGTGTAGCACGGGGTCCCGTGTAACATGGGTTTTATCATCTTGGACCTACACGGGATCCCGTGTTACACGGGCTCGTGTAGCCCGGTATCCCATGTAGGTCCAAGATGAAAGACCCCGTGTTACACGGGATCCCGTGCTAGGAGGGAAACCGGCATAGTTTTTTATGTTTATGAGCAATCTTGTTTTACATATAGTCACACACACACAAATACAGATAAATACAACAACATCGTTGTGGTTTTATTATTTTATTTTATTTATTAATGTTATATAAGTATCATATTTGTTTGAACAGTCGACAATTTGTTGTGCAATGGTGCGTTGCCTTCTACAGTTTTTTCTACCACTTATCCCAAATCAGACTTTTGTCCCTTGTTTTACTTTTTGTTCTTTTAGATGCCCGCCTATTTTGAAACCGTGGCGTCTTAGGCATCACTTCGACTTTCTCTGGAATTTTCTCAGTGGGTTCTTCATCTTTCTGTATTGAAGCACTTGGTACCGAACACTGCGTGCTCTCTAATAGCTTCATAGGTGTGTTTTTGTATTGACTAAGTCGATTCAAATACTGTTGCAATGCTTTTTGGTATAGTCTAGATTTTTCGTGATTGGTTAAATCACCACGAACTAAAACCGCCCGCATTTCTTGGTCCAACTCACCCATAGAATAAGTTAAAGAATCAGGTGGTTTATAGACTGTTTTATACAGCAAGGCGTCGACCACCTGGGGATCAACTAGTATCATGTTCTTGGTTGGTGTTAAATTACTATGATGCCCCTCGCTAGGTTTAAAAGTCCCCTCCGTTGTTACTAATTGGGGTGTATGACACTTCTGCCTGTGCTGTCTTAATGTTGAAGCGTCTGTGTAAACATTAACACAAACATTACAGTTATGTCTTTTTTTAAGGTGAAGATCTTGTGTATGTCTTTGCAGTGTGTAAAGGCGACTGAATGGTTTCAAGCATTGAACACACAGGTAGGTTTTGGTGGCCGTCTTGGTCTGTGGAGAATAGATGGACTGCGTAAATAATCCAATTACAAAGCAGATACCAAACATAGTTAGCCCTAACTCATATTCAGGCTATACATACACAACTCAAACAATATACATAAAAAACGAGCACAACAATAGTAATAAATAATACCCCGATATATCACCGGGATGATAGTGTATTCATCCAAAATATACACACCAAAAATTACACAAATGTATTCACATTTACAGCAACTTGTTTCCACGCCCACATGCTGGCAACTACCAAAACGGGCCAACAACCAAGACCCTATAGAATTTCACACATGTCAGACATTAAATTTAACATCAAAATACCATAGAAAAGGTAGAGAATGTGCCCGTTAACGCATGTCTGAAGAAGAGACAAAAACAAGACTAGGATCGAAAATCCTGTTAGAATAACAAACAACCTATTCAGATATTAACAACATTACTTACATAAGCCATTCTTCAAAATGACAAAGTTCCGGTAGTTTCTATTAGTAAGCGCCGATAACGTATGCTTTTTTAAATGGTTGGTAATACAAATATACACACATCACCCAATGGGATGAATGGGTTACTCCGAGTGTGTGCACAGTACCAAACCTGTATTGCCTATTCGGTTGCGCTTCAATAGTGCAATACAGTCGATTGGTGTAGCTGGTTCGTATATAAAACTAGGTGTTTGCTCGTTTGTTAGTATCAGAATCATATGCTTTTGTATTTATAGCCCGTGCTGAGATGTCATTCCCAGAGATGCGCATGTTTAAGACAATGACGAAGGTTAGCCTTTTTTCATCCTTTATGTATAGGTTACACATTAATAAAATTTTCACTACGTATCGCTCAGGTACTACCCCATAACAAGCTACCCTATATGTTTAGCTATTGTTTATGTGGTGCGGGTGAGTTTAGCTAGTTCGGCAGATTATTACTGGTAGTGGTTAATGTTGAAGGTAGTACACAATCCCTATAATACACTTCACTCTTATAGGCCCTAACATTACCCGTAGGCAGCTGGTAGGTGTGGCTTCTCCATCATTAGTGCCTTTTAAATCCCAACAACAACAAAAAAACCGATACGACCAACGTCGCCAGTGAAAATGCAGATCGATAGATGTCCACTTGGGGGCCTTTTTTCTTGGTGTTCAGCTTCTGAGGCAACTGCGGGCGTTGGTAGTAATGAAGACAGTGATGGGTGGTCAGACAATGAAGATATATCGATGTCCCCGATAAGCTGCTCTGTCTTTAATTCGTCTTTAACGCTAGCCACGCTCTTTAAACCCAGAAATGAAGCCGTATCAGACCCATCATCAGAGACAAAAACCATTAAGCTAGCCCGCGAGTCAGGGACAAATAGTCTAGAAGCATGTTTACCATCACTTAGTCAGATTAATGCTAAATGGGAGCATGATTATCCTACCACTACCATCGCCCGTTGTCACGCTGTCTCAGGAACTGAAAGCAAACAGGGTCGTAGAAAGGTATTATGTGTATGTATACATATATATTGGTTGGTGTTGTAAGGTGGTAATCGGGGTTTAGTTGATTGTGTTTAAGCTAACCTTTGAAAAAATAATAATAGCATTACCGAACAGAGATTATTTTGTCGTGGTACTTTTTCTTCCTATGATATCACTACACAGGGTAGGATTATATTCGTGGTGGAGTAACTAGTGTATAATAATATGCACGTACAGCTAATGCACACTTTTTTTTTCTTAAGTGTGCTAACCTATAAGTACTGTAACCTATAACCTATAACTGTAACAATCCGAGCTAATCTATATTCCTTTTGTTTACTCTACAGGTTCATTTTGCTACAGGGGGTAAATTGATAACTAGTTATATTTTTGTGGTTGAAGCTCATCATGGTACAAGGGGTTATTACGCCTTAGACCGGGAACGGTTTCGAACGCGGGTCAAGGGGCTTGAGCCGGTCATTTCACCCGTGCTTGATAGCAGCCTTAGGCGTAAGATCATAGATCACTACGACCAGGGAAGAAATAATAGTCAGGCTTACACTTTAGACAGACCTCATCATTTCAAAAAAGCTTTAAGTCAGCCCAATGATTAAGTTGACTAACTCACCATTTTTCCTTGCTCTATTAATGTTAAAAGGGCTTGGTGCGCCGCTGCCGCTTATATTTCCACGTTTCACAGTCACACATTGGGAAAATAATAAAATAAAGACTAAAAATGTTATCCTTGTATATACAAACAGCAGGGCTAAGACAACCAAAGATCATGCGTACACCATATGTGACCTAGATACCAAACATAATGTGTTGGGATCATCGTTCCCAAGCCATTTATTATCATCATATATCAAGGCTGGTCGCTTTTGCCCTATTTGCAATGTTAATACCAGCGTGGGGTCACCCTTGGGTCATGTACCAGCTGTGACCAAGCAGAACACCAAAAAGGTCATACTGGCGTGGGGTCAACTATGCGGCATGTACCAGATGTAACCAATCAGATCACCACGGACAACCGTGCACGTGCCCACGCCCCGCGTTGTGTGTGCTCCTGTATATAAATAAGACTCTCACTATCTAATACAGCACAACGCACTACCAGGTTAGAAAAGTACTGTCATTTCAATAATTAGGAATATGAGTTCCTCAACTACCTATTATTCCAGAGCCAATGATATGATAAAACCATTAGGTGATGGTGTTAATGCTGTAGCCGTAACATCATTCAAGAGACCACTTATCCATGTTCGGCGCTACTATGGTGATGCAAATATAAAGTATCCAACTAGAACCGGCATCACAATGAGTCGTCAAGCTTTTGTAGATCTCGTAGACCTTCGAGAGGTCATTCTGAAAGAATTTGATAGAGTGTGCGGTGTTTTTGGCACAAAACCCAATTCAACCTCCCCACCTTCAAACACAATTGCTAATACAGCCAACAAAATGTCTACAACCACAGAGCAGTATTTTGGTAATCTAGAAATGTATCTCACACCCAACTACGAACCCACATATGTACCTGAGACGCCTGTAGCAACCCACAACCAACCAGAACAGAAAAAGAAGAAACCAACCAAGAGACGATTACTACAACCAACTGGGACTCCTTTTCATGGACAGTAAATTATAACATGAACCTTTTTTTTTCTTTCTTAATTATTTTGGAAAATGTACGCGAATCATAAATAAATATGTTTTATATCTCTGAAAAAAATATGTCTGTCACGTTTTTCTGGTTCGGGTTTAATCATTGTTATATTTGTATATGTGTATTGTCTGTTTCGTTGTACTATATGCTTTGTCCTGTTACAAAGAACCCTTCTATAAACTACAGAGGTTCAAGTTATCGGCAGGTACAGAACTCCGAGGTTATCCACAGATCAAGAAGAACGGAGCCTTCGATCTCTATAGGTAAAACGTGCTGAGCCCAGAACCGACTTATACAAGGGTTATACACACACCAAGATATCATTAGAAACCCCATCGTGGTTGGGGTCATAAGCTAGTCAAGTTAATTCAGGCACCCAAACCACTTTTCCTCTGTGTTATTTAAGGTATGGTAACTATTATGGGTATAGTAAATAAGTCCATTTCTATATTGGTTATTAAAAACCGTTGAACTGTATAATAACACCCATGCTACTAACAGAATAACACACCGATGGGTTTACAAACAGTGGAAGGGCCACAGCTGGGTTTACAAACAGTGGAAGGGCATTTTGTTTGTTGTAATAAGTTATATAGAGCACGCCCTCAATACATTTGATTAGAAACCATACACATACCTTTTGTGTTTATGAATTAGCTATGTTAGAATATGCCATAATGAGCCCCAGCACCCTTTTGGGGTTTTGACCTCTAACAAAACTAACATGTGGGAAATGAGTGTCTTTCTATATTGGATATTAAAGACTCTTGAAGTGTATAATAACACACGGGCAACTAACAACATAAAAGCGGTGTGTGTGTATTTGTGGGAGAAAACCTTGATAGCTAGGTTATCATGTTATAATATTTTTTCCTTTCCACATTTGTTTTCACCAGCTTTACCGGTAAAAAAATAAATTGTTTTCCCTTTTATACGCCGATCAGGCATATCGGGAAATAACGGTATTAGGTCTGTACTTTTTCATGACCAACAGGATATCCTGGTATGTTACATAGTTCTACCAGTGGATGCATGATATTTAGATCTTCTAAACATAATGAAAGACACTGAAAAGGTTGTACAGAGCCGAAAAGCTTACAGATTAACAACGAGGGCAGCAATCTGCAAAAGATACTTCACATAGATATCTATACCAGTAGCGTATGGTAATTTTCTCAGTGGGGACTAGGTTTCATTATATAACATAGGATAAACAATATATATATAAAGTACCACATATGTAGAGAGAGCGGGAGAGAGAGAAAGAGAGAGAGAGAGAAGAGAGAATAATCTTAACTTTCGGTTTAAAGAAACGAATCGCGCACACCAGTTTCTGAGCGAACCAGGCTTTCCGTGATCTGATTAATTACCACCCGCTGGGCTTCCATGCACTGACCACGGACTAAATTGAGATACAGCGGGCTTTAATGGTTTGCAGCTGTTGGTATTACCGGCCCGAGGTCTTCGTTATGTTACCGGCTTTAGTTAAATAGATTTGATAGTTTTATTTTCAATGTGTATTTATATAAAGATTGCTACATACGCTTATATTTAAACATGTTTTTCATATATTTCATTGCCCGCATTAACTTTCTTGTTTCTTGGTTTAATTTATATGGAAACACCATTTCACGCCCATTCATTAGACACCACACACACATGTTTTATAAATAAGCCAATACAACGCATGGTTTAAATGTGGGTGCGATAGTCCACTAATCTGAACGATACAAAATTTCTGGTGTGGAAAAAGTTTCATAATTAGAATGGCGAGGTCGACACAACTTCAGTTGTTGTATGTGTCATTTTCGTTATCTTGGATTAGCAGTCTAAAGGTGACTCACAGGTTACAAATTTCACTGATATTGACCTTGATGTATCACCTTGCACCTAAAAGCAACGGAAAAGTGTGGAAAAGTTTCATAATTAGAATGGTGAGGTCGACACAAGGTCAGCTGTTGTATGTGTCATTTTCGTTATCTTGGGTTATCAGGCTAAAGGTGAATCACAGGGTACAAATTTCACTGATATTGACCTTGATGTATCACCTTGCACCTAAAAACAACGGAAAAGTTTCAGTGGAAAACCTTATGCCTAGATGTTCAAGATGATACGTAGACGCCTCAATACGCCTCAATTACGCCTCCCAAGATGGCGGCCGACGCCTCACAACGCCGCCAAGATGGCGGTCGACGCCTCACAACGCCTCAAGTAATACTTGAGGCGTTGTGAGGCGTCGGCCGCCATCTTGGATGCGTACTTGAGGCGTTGTGAGGCGTCGGCCGCCATCTTGGGAGGCGTAATTGAGGCGTATTGAGGCGTCTACGTATCATCTTGAACATCATATACTACTCCCTCACCTATTTGCTACTTCTGATCCTCATTGTTGCTTTCTTCATGTTTCTTCTTGTTCTGTAGTTCTGTCGATAGCCATCCCCAGCCATCCATTTCCAATTTAGGGTTGTTACCTGACACTAAAACTTTTCTCCCTTGATGACCTGGGATAGAACCTGCTGATGATGACCTGGGATAGAACCTGCTGATGATGACCTGGGATAGAACCTGCTGATGATGACCTGGGATAGAACCTGCTGATGATGACCTGGGATAGAACTCTATAATGCCAATGCTACAGATTGAGTCACACGTAGTCTTGGCAGAAAACATTACTAATCTTCCCTGATGACCTCACGTAAACAATAGGTGCTGGCACTTCCGAACATGCGCACTGAAGCGGGTCTATGTGTTTGAAATAACATTGATCCATTCAGCAATTGTTGTTAAGTAACAGTTGCACATGTTTTGTCATGGATAAAGTTGTACGAGAGCTGATTCGAAGCCTGCCTACGTGGTCTGCAGGCGTTTGTAAATAATTAGTTTATATGATGATGATGTTCGTCCGTCGTGATCGACGATGACCAAAAACTCAACCATAATAATAATAATAACAATAAATAATTAAATAATAAAGTTAATAGTGCGTTTTTAAATGACTAGATAGTCCAATGCGCGCACAAAATGTTCTTTTACAGAATTGACAACAATAGAAGGTATCTGTGTGAGGTTGAGATGTTTTTTCTTTTCTACGTGTCCGCTTCTGTCTTGCAGTATCTTGTCTGAATTCTTCCGCCGCTAGTGCTCCCGTTCTATTGCTGTAACGCCATGCTGTTCTATCCTGAGCGAGGCTCTCCCAAGCGCCTACGTCAATGTTAAGATGTTTCAAGGATGACTTGAGCGTGTCTTTGAATCGCTTTTTCTGTCCACCAGCTTTTCAAAATCCTGCCTTGAGTTCTCCATAATATATATGTTTTGGCAAACGCGAGTTCTCCATACGCACAAGATGGCCTGCCCAGCGTGCTTGCGCCTTCATAAGTATTGTGTGTATGCTTATTGAAGTTGATTTGTCCAAGACCTCGTAGTCTGGTACTTTGTCCCACCAATGGATGTTTAGTAATTTACGTAGGCAGGTAAGTTTATATAGAACACAAGGCAAATATAAACAGAAATAAACTTATAGGTTATCAGCAACCATTTTTAGCAGTGCTGAAACTGCGTAAACTTGTTTGGTGTGGACATGTAACTCACGTACGACTCACTGTCTAAAACTGTTTTACTAGGAACGGTCGAGTGTGAATAAGACAGCGATGGCCTTATATCGGATATGTACTTAGAATGGACGAAAACAGACTGCCACTAAAACTCTTTCTTTAATTACTCCCTGTTTTCTTTTTAAGTAGTGCAGAGAGGCTTTTTGGCCGTTGAAATAAACGCCGCGGCATGTGCAGGAATAATTTTTTATTGCACATCCGAAAGACAAAAATTCTTATCCTAGCCGTAGATTGAACCCGGGATCTCACGCTTCTGAGACCGGCGCTCTATCCATACGGCCACGCGACTGCCACTACAAACATTAAAATGGGTACCAGAAGGCAAAAGAAAAAGTAGATCAAGAAAGACTTCGCAGAACAACCATCAAAGAGGGTACGACTTTGGGTCTCAACAACATGCACGAAGTACATACAGCATCACATTGCTCGAAGATGGAAAGCTCTGATTTCTATCCTTTGTCCTTAGCACCATATTCGGTGATGAAGGATCATAGATAGACATATAGATTGATTAGATTAGAATATATTAGGATAGATTAGATTAGGATAGAATAGATTAGAATAGATTCGATTAGGATAGATTATATTAGATTAGAATAGATTAGATTAGGATAGATTAGATTAGGATAGATTAGATTAGGATAGATTAGATTATGATAGATTAGATTAGGATAGATTAGATTAGAATAGATTATAATAGATTAGATTAGGATAGATTAGATTAGGATAGATTAGATTAGAATAGATTAGATTAGAATAGATTAGATTAGAATAGAATAGATTAGAATATATTATATTAGGATAGATTAGATTAGGATAGATTAGAATAGATTAGAATAGATTAGATTAGGATAGATTAGAATAGATTAGAATAGAATAGATTAGAATAGAATAGATTAGATTAGATTAGAATAGAATAGAATAGATTAGGATATAATAGATTAGATTAGGATAGAATAGATTAGATTAGAATAGAATAGATTAGATTAGATATACAGATAAGATAGAAGAAGAGATGACCAGAGGAAAGTATATCTTGATAATATTAAAACCTGGACAGGATTAAAATTCTCCACGCTTAAAATAAAGAACAGCGATCAGAGAGGCAAGACAAAATTGTTGTGTGCTGATGCTTCCAGTGTCACACCTACCGCCCTGAAGGATTATGAGTTTGATGATAATGATGGTGTCTGCCTCTGGCTGACTTTGTCTTCGATTGTCTCCATGTCTGTCTAGTGATGAATATTTCTTGGATTGTCTCCATGTCTGTCTAGTGATGAATTTTTCTTGGATTGTCTCCATGTCTGTCTAGTGATGAATATTTCTTGGATTGTCTCCATGTCTGTCTAGTGATGAATTTTTCTTGGATTGTCTCCATGTCTGTCTAGTGATGAATTTTTCTTGGATTGTCTCCATATCTGTCTAGTGATGAATTTTTCTTGGATTGTCTCCATGTCTGTCTAGTGATGAAATTTTCTTGGATTGTCACTATGTTAGAAGTGGAAATGGAAAATCATGGCCTGATAACATGAAGGAATAGCCTGGGCATGATTTTAATCCGTTCATATGATAACATGAAGGAATAGTTAGGGCATGATTTTTCTACTTGTCCGTACTGCCAAGAGAAGTATGGCGAGCTTTTTGTGCTAACAGTTACACACCTTCCCTTTCCTGATTCTAACGGGAAATGGATGTTATTATTATTAGCCATACTCCATTATAACAACTTGGCCCGGACAGACGAAATATGTTTGTAATAAGAGAAACTCGATATATGCAATCAAATTCTATTATAAAAACTTGGTTAGGACTGACGAAATATGTATGTAATAGAGAAATTCGCTATGTACAGTACAAACAATAAAGAATAAAGATAGTTTGGGATTTTGAAAAGCGTTCTTAAACAGGGAAATTTGTTATAAAAGGATGCGCTATATAGGGATTCCACTGTATTGTTTGTGTATGCCGCCTAATCGCCGAGATAGCGATGTATAGAGAGCTTCTTGTGCTGATGGTTCTATTGTGACAACCCTGAGACCATCACGTTTCACATATTTGTTGTTATTATAATAATTATTATTGCTATGTAATGCACCTGTATATCCCGGTGTTTTTGCTATTCAAGTTACCTGTGTTTATATCTCCCTGTCTACTTCTGTCTGTCTCTATCTTGCCTTGTGTGTGTATTTGTTAATGTTGCTTAAAGCAGTAACTGTCCCGGACAACAAATAAGGTTGTGCACTAGAGAGAGAGAGAGAGAGGTGAAGAAAAAGTACATTGACATATGTGGAATATGGAACAGCTAAAGAGTTTAATTGTACAGGAGTATACACCTGTAGTTACATGGCCTTGTTTTTCATGTGATATATTATTCACCTGTTGTTATCATCCATGTTTTCCAATGCAATCTATTACTCACCTGTTGTTACATGTCCATATTATCCACTGTGATCTATTATTCAGCCGCTGTGCTATGTTTAATTGGGACTTCGCAACCTCTCACTCACTCCTCATCAGCACATTCCACACGGCCACACACAACAATGACAGTTTTATCAATCTACTCTCTATACGTTAACTTAGTCTAGTACCTGTAATTCTGTATCAGAAGGTGTACAGGTATGAAGATAATTTTTATTTATTGTTTTAGGTAAGCTGCCTTTCATGTGATACCTGGGAACTTCAATTGAGCAGTCTGCGTTTCAGATAAGAATCCTTTGCTTGAGGTAAGCAGTCTACAGTTCAGGTAAAAAGTCTGTGCTTGAGGTGGGCAGTTCTGCAGTTCAGGTAACAAATATCTACTCGTGGTGAGCATCTACAGTCAGGTGACAAGTCTCAACTAAACTTCAGGGGACGTCTGAAATTTTGGTTTTAATTCTGTGCTTTTAGTAATTCTGAAATACAAGACTTCTGCACTTAAGGTGATACACCTGTACCTGTGCGATCCGTCTATGCTAGGGATCAATCTATACCAGGCAGAGATAAGTTTGCCGTACACACATCATCAGTAGTAGGTGGGAAGACTCCTCGTGTAGAAAACAGCTCACAGCAAGCGCATTAGGAGCAGCACAGTCAAGGCGGCTGGGCAATGGGCAAACAGAACAGCAAATTGAAACCAGAAGTGCTAGAAGACCTACGACATCAGACACAGTTTACAGAAGAAGAACTACAGGAATGGTACAAGGGTTTCCTCAAAGACTGCCCCAGCGGCCATCTTTCCGTAGAAGAGTTTAAGAAAATATACGGAAATTTCTTTCCATACGGAGACGCCTCTCGGTTTGCAGAGCACGTTTTCCGTACTTTTGATACAAACGGCGATGGGTCTATAGACTTCCGTGAGTTTATCTGTGCCCTGAGTGTGACGTCACGAGGAAAGTTGGAGCAGAAACTAAGATGGGCCTTCAGTATGTACGACCTCGATGGTAATGGCTACATCTCTCGACAAGAAATGCTGGAGATTGTAACGGTAAGTTTGCTGTATCTTTTCATACTCATCTTAGCTTTCTTATTTTATTATAACTCCTCCTTTTTCTTTATCCTTACCATCATCTTTTTTTGTCTCATTCTCATTGTTTCAATTTATCTCTGCATTTCCACTTGCTCTTTTCTCATCCACTTTCGTTCCAGTGTTCATAACTCAAAACTGTATGAAGGTGGACTGTATGAAGGTGGACTTTATGAAGGTGGACTGTATGAAGGTGGACTGTATGAAGGTGGACTGTATGAAGGTGGACTGTATGAAGGTGGACTGTATGAAGATGGTGTGCAAGTGTTGTACCAGATTAGGTATTAGATATGTTGATTGACCTCTTAGCACACCGGGAATGTCCATAGGTAAATCCGCTTCAGTAAATCTCTCAGGATATAACGGCTGATGGTTCCGGTTGTATGTTCTGCTCTTTTTGAAATCTTTGTTAGGTGTTCTCTACAGACCACGCCTATGCCCACTCCAAATTCGCGCATTCTCGACATTGGCTCATGCTAATTTATCTTAAAATCGTCTGATCGTGCGGACTCACCAAAAGCAATGAGTTCATAGACTGACCATCTGTTATGATGGCGAGACTAGCTAATTGGTCGGCCCGTTAGTTTCCCTCCACACCAGTGTCCGGGGACAAAGATATAAGCGTGAATATTCGCTGTGTGGCCTACATTTTAGCTCTCTCTAATGACTCCACCCATCCTCTTCCTGCACCATCTGTTTTGAATTTCTGAAACATATTCATTGAGTCACTTAATAAACACGCACGGGAATAGGCTTGTGATTCCAGCCAGTTAAGTGCATGTGTTACAGCAAATTCTTCCATTGTTAGACTGCTTGTTGTTCCGGTAAAGGCTTCATTGGCTTGGTGTACTGGTCTTCCTTGTAAGTGTTATACATGTATTGTACCAGTGTTGTGTGCAAGTGTTGTGTAGTATAGTACTTGTGTTGTACCAGTAGTGTGTAAATGTTGTACCAGTGGTGTGTGCAAGTGTTGTACCAAAGAACATCCATGTAAACTGATGGTGTACCGGTGGTGCATCAATGTAGTTCCAGTGTTGTGAACGGGAACTAAAAGACTAATAGATCACGTCAATAAGTCAAGTAAAGAATATGGATTAGATATACACTTCCAAAAAAAAAACCCATGATAATCAGCAACATTGCAGAACAGATGCTAAACATACAAATACAATGAGATACACTACAACAAGTAGATCATTACCAATATCTTGGACACATAGTCATAAATGACGGCAGATGGGAAACCGAGTTTAAAAGGAGAATATGAATGGCTAAAAGTACATTCAATGACACGAGGAAAATATTAACATCTAAACCAATTTCAAACAAGTTGAAAATGAGAATTAGAAAATGCTAGACCTATTCAATATTAACGTATGGCTCAAGAACATGGACAATGTAAAAAAACAACTAGAAGACATAATTGATGCCTTTGAGATTTGGATATATAGAAGAATAGGGAAAATTTCATGGAAAGAGAAGAAAACGAATAAAGTGTTCTAACACTTTGTATGAATAAGTTGTTTGTTGTTCGTCCATCACAAGTGATGATGACCATTTGTTACATCCACTTTTGAAAATTCAATTAGAGTTATGTACTTGATTATGAGTTAGTAGACGGCTAATGAGCCTCATTCGAGCTGTAAATTTCCTTGGACAGTTCGGACATGGAATGACGATAGTAGACGGATCTCGGTCTATCCGTGACTTTCTAGCTGCTCTCCGCTGTTGAGCTGCTGCATTTCTCCTCTTTTCACAAGATGATGCGCTCTTTGTTATTTTAGAACGACATGTAGATCTATTTTGTGCAAGTTCTTCCCATGTATCGTGGTCTATTTCAAAGGCTTTCAGTGAGTTCTTTAACGAGTCCTTGCAGCGCTTATTTTGGCCACCTTGAGATCGTGTGCCCGTCTCCAGCTCACAATAGAGAAGTATGTTTGGCAGACGATGGTCTGACATACGCACCAAATATAAGTATTAAAGGAAATACAGATCAAACAAATAAGGTATTTTGGACATATTACAAGACACGACACCTTGTTGAAGATCTTATGTGAGGGTAGAGTCGAGGGGAGGCTAGCAAGAGGTAGGCAGAGATACAAGTGGTAGAGTAACATCACGACATGGACAGGTTACAGTCTAGTTTAGTGCACTATCAAGACAAGAGACAGGGGTTATTGGGGGTCCGTTGCATCTAACCTTCGTTGCGGTGACGGCATTTAATGAGGATGAAATGTTGTGCAAACTTTGTATCAATATTGTACCAATGGTGTGAAATTGTTGTACCATTGTTTTATCAATGCCGTACCAGTTTTTTGAAAGTGTAGAATCAATGCTGAACTAATACTGTACAAGCTGTGCCAATTTTATAACATTGCAGTGGAAATATTGTACCACTGTTATATTAATGTTGCACAAATATTGAATCAATATTGTACCACCATTGTTGCATCAGTATTGCACAGATGTTCTATTCATGTTTTACAAGTGATGTACACAGTTAAGAGATTGCTACCGGGTAATAATGCTTGATGATTAAAGCTAGTGGGATGTATTGTTAGATAAATGATTAAAGCTAGTGGGATGTATTGTTAGATAAATGATTAAAGCTAGTGGGATGTATTGTTAGATAAATGATTAAAGCTAGTGGGATGTATTGTTAGATAAATGATTAAAGCTAGTGGGCTGTATTGTTGTGTGCAATAGATAAATGATTAAAGCTAATGGGTTGTATTGTTAGATAGATGATTAAAGCTAGGGTGCTATATTGTGGTGTAATATATAAATGATTAAAGCTAGTGGGCTGTATTGTTGTGTGCAATAGATAAATGATTAAAGCTAATGGGTTGTATTGTTAGATAAATGATTAAAGCTAGGGCAATGTATTGTGGTGCAACAGATATATAATTAAAGCTAGGCTCATGTATTGTGGTGTAATTTTTTAATACAAAGAACGGGGTGCCCTTTATCACTCAATTACACGCTTCGGTAACTGGTAGAGCAGACACGTCAATTCTCTTTGATAATTCTTTAATAGTTTTTTTAATAATTATTTATACACCGACAACATATATAATCAGATAGGTCATACAATGTTGTGACGAGTAGAAGCAGACACGGTACACACTCTAGTGACGAGTAGAAGCAGACACGGTACACACTCTAGTGACGAGTAGAAGCATACAAGACACACACTGTAGTGACGAGTAGAAGCAGACAAGACACACACTGTAATGACGAGTAGAAGCAGACAAGGCACACCCTGTGGTGACGAGAAGAAGCAGACAAGGCACACACTCTGGTGACGAGTAGAAGCAGATAAGGCACACCCTCTGGTGACGAGTAGAAGCAGACAAGGCACGCACTCTGGTGACGAGTAGAAGCATACAGGGCACACCCTCTGGTGACGAGTAGAAGCAGACAAGGCACGCACTCTGGTGACGAGTAGAAGCATACAGGGCATACACTCTGGTGACAAGTAGAAGCAGACAAGGCACATACATTCGAGACGAGTAAAGACGATAAGTCATACACTCTGGTAACGATTAGAATCAAAGTCACACACACTCGTGGCGAATAAAATCACACATATCACAGTCTTGTGACGGGTATAATGGCTGGTTGCTTATCCAGCGGTCCGAGGGCTCATGCCCTTTTACCCAATGTCATTGTGTGATATATATGCTTGTGTTTGTGTGCGCTGTTGTTTTGTTCCATATAAGGAAAAAAGAATCAAACATATCACACCGTATGCAATTCTTCATAACTCTCTATCTCCTGAACTTTATTAGACATACCTTCAAGATTCAGGATTTACCCACCTTCAAGATTCAGGATTTACAACTACAATCTTCAATGCTGGCACCTAATTTCTTGAAGTCTACTTATAAAATATTGTGATGGCACTAGAGACAAGCTTGAAGTGTCTTGACCTACCTGTAGTACGTCTTGTAAATTGTAGTGTCTCTATGTATACTGCGTATCGACAGTTTTATTATCTTCTGAGTTAACTATTATCTCTGTTGTCTGTTCTCAACTTTTACTGTAAGATGTCGCAGGAATGATTGGCGATCAGCTTTCGAGTTATAGCACGTCTGGTCGCTTGATATACAGTAATATGTGACGTCTCACTATTGGTAACTCCTTTAATCCACCATCATTTTGGTCTTCCTCTGTATCTTGTTGTTTCCATTCTCATGTATGCTCTTGCCGCTAGCCAATAAGGGTTCATTCTCAGTAAGTGGCTGAACCATGTCAGTCTGTTTTTCAATATAGTTGACCACAGATGTTGTTCCAACAGTTCTTGTGATCTCTTCATTTCTCACATGATCTCTTCTTGTTCTTGTTATCAACAACGATGTCTCCATTCAGCATACGTCATTGAAGCAGTCTCAACATAACGCCATTATTCGTTGTCTTTTGGTGACTTTTTATTTTATGTCTGTGTAGAGGAACGCGGTAGTCTAGTTGATAGTGAGCTTGCTTGCTATCACCGGGTTATAGCATGCCAGGTTGGAAACTACGTCTGGAAACAAAAAGGCCGGGTCGTGATTTCTCGCTTGACTCGACCGTTTCTCCAGTTGACTCAGCTGTGTTTGAGTACCTGACGCATGCGTTAGGGGAGGTAAAGACAGCAAGGAAGGGAACTGGTCACCCCACATAATAGTTGCTGCGGCTTAGTACATGAAGGGTTATCTTCATCCCCAACTGCAGATTGCAACCATGGGACTTACCTTACTTTTAATTGCCTAGTACGATGTGCGGGTATTAGTTGAACTAGCATTGCAAATATGTGGGCGTGAATTTGTAATTCAGAGGGCATGCCGCAGGAGACTAATAAGAAAAATGGGGGAATATGCTGATAGTTGTCGGGGTCTGATAGGGGAGCAGAGAACAGCGGTAATTTTACCTGACATTCACGTTGTAAATAGCCAGTAAATAAGTTGTAGGGTTGGCGTTGGTTGTCCCATATCATAGGTGTCGAAGTGACTCATAATTCATGCTGAAATCCAATGTCAGATTGAAAGGCGCTGTTATCGCAGCTCAGCTGTAAATCAGGATTACTTCGGGTTAGGGTTAGAGTTAGGGCTAGACTACATCCTGTTAATCTGCAGGAGTGTGAGAATGAACACTGAAGTCGTAAGGTGGTTTAGTCGTAAGATGGTTTAGTCGTAAGATTGTTTAGTCGTAAGATGGTTTAGTCGTAAGATGGTTTAGTCGTAAGATGGTTTAGTCATAAGGTGGTTTAGTCATAAGATGCGAGTAATGATGGTTAGTGGAAGTTGGCTGTCCAAATCTGTGAGCGTGACCAAAAATACGCGCTGAAATCGCGTTAGACAAAAATGCGCATACATTTCAACCAAGCTATTAACCATGACACAACGAATTCCGCTCTCCGGACTACATCCTACTAATCAACAGGAGTTTGAGGAACTTATAAGACACAAATATGATAAATATTAAAAATATTAGATTTATAGCAGAAAGTGAAAGCCATTGTGTTTATCTGTCAGATCCGACATGCTATCAGTTGCTATAGCAACATGTGAAAATGGGATTTTACTCTACTTCACACTTCAATTATAGCGCCAAAATACATTGTCTTGTTAGTACGGTCATTCAATGGGGAAAAAAGTGCCAGCCCTCCGTTTTGTCAAATCAGGAGGAAGTTGGTAGATATCAGGGCTGCCATATTGGCTATTTAAAAAAATATCACAAATTTGGCTTGTTAAATGTGAGGTTGGTGTCAGAATTAATTTGGATTATTTAACATTTTCTAGGCTTTTTAAAAATAATTTACAGTTGAGTAACTTTATAATCACTATTTAAAAATGGATAAAGAATATTCATGTAGACACAAAGAAGTTTTTGGTAAGGTGGTTAAACATAAAGCAAAGTCAGTACCTAATTGTAATACATTTAGTAGGAAAGTGTCAAAACAGATTTGTCATCAACATCGATCTGTTTTGTCGGTTAGTATTAAAAATCTGATCATTGTGTGGTTATACGTTTATGTAATATGTATGGGGTTTCCAGATATTACGTCAGAATTTTTATGATAATAATTTTTACTCCCTCATCGGTTGTGTCAAGACTTAGAGACCAGACCACCAGCTAAATTATGTCAAATTTGTTAATTTTTTTACAAGTATGAAAATGTGACATTGTTTCAGATTTTTGGAAAAAATTTCAAAATCACATACTTTAATTAGTGTTTAAGTTAAACCGTTTTGATGACGTTAAATTTGTCACACTCCCCCACCCTCTATGTCAACAACTGTCAAACTTTTACAGACCCCCACCCTCCAATTGTTGACGTAGTTTCTGAACAGCCCCTAAGCATGTGCCGTGTCTTCGTTGTCTAAGACTAAGTAATTGTTTTGAGAAATATATTCAAACATGGATGTATGATCCGTTCTTGATGGTCACTAAATGCTCAATATTTCTTCGTATAGTTATAGATTGTGTGTTGCAGGGCACAACAGGAAAGATAGAATAGTAACACTTTCCTTAAATACATGTCGTAAGAGCCGAATAAGGATGTTAGTTTTGTGGAATTGACTGCCCTATCATATAAAGCGTCAAATTGACCCATAAGCCGTGCTGAGCCGGATGTTTAAATCCGAAATGTGTAAATATCGCACGCAAGCTGTAAACCATTGTAAAAGCTGTTAAACAACGCATTCCATTTTCTGAACTACATCTAGCTAATCTGCTTATGTTGGAGAAGTAACGTAAATGAAGAACTTCTCATCAAATGCCCTATACATCTTGACTGTATCTAATTGTTATAATGATGTCTTTTAACTAAACATCCAAGAGGTTGGGGTTGGTCCCATGACAGCAACTTGCCTTCAAGAATCAAGATAGATCGTCGTACTAAACCACATCAACTATTAAGTGGGTTGGCCAGTTCTCTTCCTAGCTGTGTTTAGCTTCCCTAACTCAAGCTCCAGGTACCCATTTACAGCTGGGTCGACTAAAGGAGCTATCGTGTGAGGCGAGAAATCATGAACCGGATTTATTTAGGTATCAGTTTGTTGATTAGATTATTCTCCTTGCACGCAAGATCTGTCCATAGGTGCTCATATCTCCGCTTCAGTAAATCTTTCGGAGTGTAACTGATGATGTTTCCGGTTCTATGTTCGTTCACTGCTCTTTGTGAAATCCTTGTTAGGTGTTATCTACGGGCCACGCACATCTTCACTCTCAATTCGCGGTTTCTCGATATTGAGTCATGCTCGTTTATCTCAAAAACCCTCTGATTGTGCTGACTCACAAGGAGATATGCTTATGTCCTCTCGGTCCATCGGCTGACCAACCATCTGTTATGATGGCGAGACTTGCTAGTTGGTCGGCCTGTTCGTTTCCTTTCACGCCCGCGTGGATTTATTTGTCCAGACGTAGTTTCGAACCTGGCACGCTGTAACCTTGTGATTGTAAGTAAAGTTCATTATTAATTAGGCTACCGCGCTGCTCAATGTAAGAAGACCACTACATTAATTAGGCTACCGCGCTGCTCAATGTAAGAAGACCACTACATTAATTAGGCTACCGCGCTGCTCAATGTAAGAAGACCACTACATTAATTAGGCTACCGCGCTGCTCAATGTAAGAAGACCACTACATTACTTTTCTTAGTTGCAATATTGCTCTCAGAAACCAGATTACAATATCCTCCAGTACACTATAAGATTATCTGTTTACATAGATAATAACAATGTAGCACTCAAACTCGCATATACATTGACAGTGCTCCATTGCACTATTGTAATTAGTGGCATCTAACATTGGAAATCTTTTTAATTAAAAAAAAAGGACACAAGATGAATACCCCATACAAATTTCTAACAAATTTTGACATTTTAAAATGTCACTGGACATAGAATATATGTTCTGGTCATTTTTGTATTTTCGTTCATTTTGATAATGTGCTAAAGTTAAGAATTTGACAATTTTATATTTTACGTGAGATTTGATGAAAATAAACTTCTGGTATTTGGCAACCCTGATTTGAAGCTCCTAAACAAGACCGTACTTCAGTGTATATGCGACCTTAACTGCAAACAAAAAATCGATCTACCTCATTCATCTTGATTGATCTGATTCGATTTTTTTTATTGTTTATACTTTGTAATTCCCACCACTGAAAAGTACATATTAATCAAAGACCAGCCAACTTGACAGACTAGTTGTAAGATCATGTAAATCTGTAGAAATCTGTACCATAACCGTCTACAATCTAAGACCTACTGGCTATTAGAAAATCCAGTCTTTTTGAATGACTCATTTGATCATTCCCGTGGTTTTCATTCTTCACTATGGTATGTGCCAGTCATTGAAAAATCAAGTATAGTCAAATAAGTTATAAGGAAGGAAGCATTTTCAATTAACCAATAGGTCTGATACTGTAGAAGGTCATGATTTTTCTCTGAGAATCTGTAACTTGGTATCGTCTGACACATGGCCTCTCTGCCGGCTTGCTGTCTTTTATCATTGTTTCTTATGTCGTATTCTCCTATTTTCATTTAGCCTTCATCATAACAAGATAGTGTACTAATGTAAACCCATATCATGTATGAATGCCATAGGAGTATGTGATGTTAGCTATCTCACATTTCAGTGGCTCTGCTATATGAGGGTGGTAGCCATCTCCTCTCCATCAAGTCTTAACTTCTCGGATTAATCCGGAACCAATTTAAAGCTGAGTCGACCCGGGAGCCGTTGCGATCTGAAAAACATTTCCTCCTCAACTGGGAAATGAACACAGGACCTATCATATGCGAAGCAAGTGCGCTAACCACTGCGCTACGCGGCTCCTTACAAGGATATCCGCATGTGAAAAGTCTGAAGGTTTTAACACTGACCGATCAAATCTAGCTTTCATAAGAACTTACACATTACCAGTTGCAAATCTGGCTGTGAAATATTATAGAGAAGTAAATTAGGAGTAAATGACATGTCGATATAGTAAAGGTTTTCCTCCAGTGGAAGCCACACATCGTTTCATATGAACAAGTACATCTCCCATTTTGGTTCAGCACTCAAAGAACCCAGCATTGAAAATTACTTTTGGAGAACCCGAGGACTCCAGCCCTGACCATGATCCCAGCTGCCAATTTTTATGTAGTTTCCCGGCTACGATCGAGTGGCTCATGGAATGTGGTGTATAAATAAAAACGCAGTGCAGGTGTGCCAATTCCCAAAGAGATAATAATGGAGCCTAGAATTACGCAAACATTTTAGTTCTGCAAAATTAGAGAATCCCCTTTTATGGAGAAGAATGCATGTTGGCTACTAAGGGAACTGAATCTAATGGTCTATCTATCTATTGTCTATTGTCTTTCCCCAGGTGGTTTATGATCCACTCTTGCCGTTAAGCGTAGGGGTGATTGGAGCTCGAGCTTGTGTTCTATCGCCAGATGTGTAGCCTCGGCTGTGCTATGACCGTGTCTGTACAGGATGTCTATACGTTATCTATCCATCTTTTCCGTGGTCTTCCTCTGGCGTTATACCCTGATCTCATTTGGTTATATGCTTGTACGGGCAACTTTTCGTGATGCATTCTCATAATGTGGCCAAACCACTTGATCTGTTCTCTCTCTATGTAATCTGTACAAGATATTATACATATTCTTTCCCTGATATATTGATTTCTAATGGTTCCAACTCTAAATGTTACAGAAATGTAGAAAATCTACAAAATCCCTAGATTTTCCCCACACTAAGTAGGAGAGTTCTTCTTAAAATATTGTACATCGCTGAGAGTTAGTCTTCTGGGCATAAAATAGAGCTCCCGAGAAACCATCTTATTTCACATAGTAAGTCGGATTACAGTCATAGAAATCATCGTATTTCACATAGTAAGTCAGATTACAATCATAGAAATCATCTTATTTCACATAGTAAGTCAGATTACAATCACATGTGACATCCATTGAAAAAGCAAGGGTATAGTCAAATAAGTTATAAGGAAGCATTTTCAATTAACCAATAGGTCTGATACTGTAGAGGGTCATGATTTTGTATGTTACTAAATGTTACAGAAAGGTAGAAAATCTACTTTAGTCTTCAATCTAGAATTTTAATCTTTAGAAGATAATAAAGTAAATTTTCTACTTTAATCGTATTTCACATACTAAGTCTGATTATAATCGCCGAAACCTTAAAGAGACAAGGGCTGACCATGGCCAGTGCGACCCAAATAGCCAAAGACAGAAACTCTAACACTCCCCCCCCCCCCCCACCTCTTGACGCGTAATAGCACATGTGGAATGACGATATATATATATATATATTAAAGTAAGATTATAGTTTAGTTGCACTTGTAACTTATTATTTGGATCACCTCAACAGTAGACCATCAAAATCTATATGTATTAAATAAAAATGCTCAAAAAGAACAGAAAGAAAATTGAGCCCAATAATCCTGAAGAGAAGAAGGTTCTAATAGAGGGGAGAAGTATGACGCATTATTGTTATGAAACGAGTATTCCACTTACTTTTCTCCTTTCAAATGCTTCCATTTTTGGCTGCTACAATATCAGAACAATTCCAAAGCAAGGGAGAGCAGTTGTAATAGAACAAATGAGGAAATGGGAATTATTCGCCCTTAGCGTTTTTGAAACGTGATGGAAATGAATGGAGAAAGAGAAACGAAGAACATGTTATATGTCCTCGGAGCGAAATACGAATATATACAGCATATAAAAGTGAAAATAGATATATATTAGGTTAATAGAGTTCAACTTCAAGGTAATTTTTGTATTAACGAAAGTTGCGAAAGGTGGAAAATAGCAAAACTGGAGAGGAAATTACATTCATTTGAAAATAAATGTCTTAGAAAACTTTAAAATATTGATTGGGAAGAATTCAATTCAAACAAGCAAATAAGAGAAGACAACAAACAGCAACATGTTTCTACAACAATAAGAAGAAAGTGGTGTATTTATATTGGGTATGTACGCTACTTTGAATATGATTGAATAAAAACACTGCCACAAGAAGCAGTAACATTGGTACCATATGACAAAAGAGGAAGACCACGAGAGGTTCTTTGCAGAACAACCATCACATTGAGCAGGGCCGGTCTTAGGCCATTGCAACCTATGCGGCCGCAGTGGGCCCCGCACTTCATAGGCCCTTAAATTCATATTAGAATTTATTTTATTATCCTCTTCCCTACTCAGACTGGGCCCCGCGCAATCCGTTTCGCATTGGGCCCCTCAATTGTTAGGGCCGGCCCTGATATTGAGACAATGGGTCTTAACAACTGATAAGAATTAAAGTAGCCTCCCAGTGTTCGAACTGGAAATCACTGGTTTCTGCCCTATGTACATTGTTTGAACTGGAAAGCACTGGTTTCTGCCCTATGTACATTGTTTGAACTGGAAATCACTGGTTTCTGCCACATGCACTGTATTTGACGCCTAATGAACATAGATAAATAGAATAGACAGATAGAGAGATATAATAGTTAGAATACATAGGATAGAAATAGAATAGATAAATATGGGATTTAAACTCATTTTTTGTTGTGGGATGTTATGAGGTAGGTAGAGATGCAAGTGGGTGCGTAACGTCACAAGATGAACAGCATACAGTCTAGCAAAGTGCACCACCAAGGCAAAAGACATATTAAGGTGGAGATCCGTTGTATTCAACTTTCGTTGTGAGTGAATATATCACTTGATGTTGTTGTATTCAACTTTCGTTGTGAGTGAATATATCACTTGATGTTGTAGTTTTCAACTTTCGTTGTGAACATATCACTCGATGATGCTATAGTATTCTCTTTTACTCTGGTGCAAGACCTTAAATGTTAGAGCAACTGTCTCACAAACGTGAGGACCAGAGTTCTACTCTCGATAAGAGACTAGGTACTTTTAATTTTGGAGGCTACATTACAAGTCCACCCTTTACATGTCGTGGTGACACGCAAAGTCATGTCGCCTTTATCACACAAGGAGATGCGACCTTTATCACAGAAGGAGATGCGACCTTTATCACACAAGGAGATGCGACCTTTATCACACAAGGAGATGCGACCTTTATCACACAAGGAGATGCGACCTTTATCACACAAGGAGATGCGACCTTTATCACACAAGGAGATGCGACCTTTATCACAGAAGCAACACAATTTCATAACGAGAAAAAGTACAGTAATTAAACTTTATGGGGTTTCTATAGGTGTTTCAGAACGAACGCATCAAGAGTAGAAGAAGAAGACAAGACTTAAATTGACATGGGCTGCAAAGTTCAGATTGAACACCATATAGAAAAACGGAATACGTAGTAAGGATCAATCTATGTAAATCTGTAATAATACCTATTCGTTTGTACGGATGTGAGAGTGGAACGATTACAACTGGTATGAAAGAAGGATACCGGTTCTTGAAAACTGATACAGAATAAAACTTCAGAATGCCAACAACTTAAAGATCGACAATATAGGAAAATTCTGAGATAAGTAAAAGAAAATTGGCTAAACAGCAAGGTTCTCACTTGAAGATTACGATATTTTGATCATACCAAACGTTGCAACAGTCTAGAAAAGACCGAAATGGAGGGGATGATGCTACGACAACGAAAGAGAGGTCGGTAACGGGGAAGATGGACGGAAGATGTCAAAGACCACCTAAACATGACACTCACAGAAGAAGGAACATTGGCTCAAGATCCGTAGGAGTTTCAAAAGACTGTGATAGTTGCTACATCTTGTCCATAATATGCTATCTTATGATGATGATGGGTATTGATAATCCATTATAAAGGAGATAAATTTAATTTATTTGTGAGAAACGAAATAAATGTTCCTGTGGGTCAACAAGAATACATCATGACAATGGTGATATGACGTCGCAAAAGTGTTTGGTTTTGGCACATGCAGTGGCGTAGCGAGGGGGGGGGGGCGGAGGTGCGGACCGCCCCGGGCGGCATCATCGGGAGGGCGGTAAATTTATTTTCGTCCAGTCTTTCACAATCACTGACATTTTTTTAATGTCACAAGGGCGGACAATTATGATTCCGCCCGGGCGCCATTGACCCACGCAACGCCATTGGGCACATGATGACCAAGGGGGCAATTGAGTGTGGGAAAAGACACGTCGAAAACTGGTGTGGTTTTGTTACTTGATGAGATGTGATCTCCCTGTCTAAGGCTGTCTCAAGGAGTGTGGGAGAAGACGACGGGAACATAGAAAAGTATGGATTGATAATATTAAAGATTGGACAGGATGATCAAGTTTCTTGATTCTTAAAAACCAAACTGTGTATAGAGGGATAAATACTATAGTATTGTGCTATTGTTACTGTGTATAGAGGGATATATTATTGTGCTATTGTTACAGAGTATAGAGAGATCAATTACTATATTATTGTGATATTGTTACAGAGTATAGAGAGATAAATTATATATTATTGTGATATTGTTACAGAGTATAGAGAGATAAATTACTATATTATTGTGATATTGTTACAGAGTATAGAGAGATAAATTACTATATTATTGTGATATTGTTACAGAGTATAGAGAGATAAATTACATTATTGTGATATTGTTACAGAGTATAGCGAGATAAATTACTATATTATTGTGCTATTGTTACAGAGTATAGAGAGATAAATTACTATATTATTGTGATATTGTTACTAGATAATCTAACCACCAAATAGTAAATCCAATGGAAAAAAAGAAAGAAATAAAAGAACAAGAATTTTGTTGTGTGTTGCAGTCCAACAGGGACATTATCAATAAACGAATAGAAACTGGAAACTTTTCCTTTCTTTTCTTTAGCGTTCATTCTCAAACTCCCGCCGGATTTCTCTTGCAACAGGACAATGGTCCTACAAGATTTCCAGGTGAATATAGTCCAGAGAATGGAAATGCGTTGTGTTGCCGTTTTATTTGCGCCAAATGGCCCAACACATCCGTCTTCGGCGGTATACTGGAAACAGAAACACACAATAATTAAATTATTACAAATTCACAGAGATAGTCTCACCAACCCGTCTCTGTGCATCAACAGACTTGGCTGGAGGTGAGATATAGGGGAAGTGTGATATAATAATAAACCTATAGTTAGTGAAAATGGGAAATAAAACAAATAGACAACGAAAACAATGTTAGGTAGCGGCTAGAGCACAAGTATAAATAAACAAACTGTCAGAGGATATCTGACAAGATTGAGAGTGCCGCAGTAACAACACGGAAAATAGAGCAACATTGTGGTATTTTTGTGTTGATATTTCGAGAGTTGTATAACCCCGAATGGTTATGGGATTAATCATGATGATGATGATAATGAAGCAGTCGTTAGACACAACGCCAGATAAAAAAAGGAGTTACTTAATACCTGACAGCCACAAACCTAGCCCCTTGTCAATTAAACAGTCACGTGGACTTGGTTTCATCTTTCAAAAGTAACGAAATCTGATTTTTTCCTGTTATTTTTATTCGCTGTCGACACAAAGCGACTAATGAAAATCATGGGAAAAAAAATATATCCTCAGTTTTGAAGGATGATAGAATGAGTCCACAGAACTGTAAAATTGACGATTAACTTAATTTAATTAAAACGCAACATAGTCGTAGATGGTTCCGTTGAGACACAATGCCCTGGATGTTACAGTCGACGTATGGTTGCTGTCCAACAATTTAGCAAAGATGAAAGGACAAAGGATATACGAAGTAGCTTCAAATAGTTCCCAGAATTAGCAGATTAGATAGAAATAAGTAACAATATAATTGTCTACACTAAATTTCCTTCCAAGTAATTCCCTTCGGCAACTTCACACTTTTACCAACGTGCATACAGCTGCTGGAACCATTCGTGGAACTCATTCTTTGACACCTCTCGACTGTTTTGTCGTATTGGGTATAACGTCATCTACATCTTTAAATCGCTGTTCATTCAGTGTTGCAGTCCATGGACGAAGAAACAATCAGGTGGTGCAAGGTCGGAAGATAACAAAGACTGTTCCAAGGTAAACAAATTGTGCATTGCGAGAGACTGCTTTTCCAGAAGGAATCGATGTGTGCATTGTCATGCAGCATAATCCGATTGTTTGCTCTCCATTTTTGTAAATCGTTTTTTTTTCTTATTGCATCTCGTAGGCGACGAATATATGATTTATTAATCAATGTTAGTGTCCCTGCGGGTGACTTCTCAAGCAAAACACATAATAATTTGATATTACGTTGTTCAATCAATGACATTTTCAACGATGATACAACTAGCACAACACAGCCATCTGTATCGTCTCTTGGAGAGTACATGTGAAGGTCACGTCAGCCATTTCCTCGCGTCAACGTCATTAACAACATATAAACATGTAATCGTCATAGCATCATCTTTCATTCAAACATCAGTCAAATATTCTGGGAACTTTTTGAAGCTACTTTGTGAGTGACATGACACAAGAAATTAGCTCGAAAATAAACAATGTAAGATTATGAATATGGTGAAATTAATTAAAAATGGATTGATGATTATGTTCGTCCGTCGTGATCGACGATGACCAACAACTCAACCATAATAATAATAACAATAAATAATACAATAATAAAGTTAATAGTGCGTTTTTAAATGACTAGCAAGTCCAATGCGCGCACAAAATGTTCTTTTACAGAATTGACAACAATAGAAGGTATCTGTGTGAGGTTGAGATGTTTTTTTCTTTTTTACGTGTCCGCTTCTGTCTTGCAGTTTCTTGTCTGAATTCTTCCGCCGCTAGTGCTCCCGTTCTAATACTGTAACGCCATGCTGTTCTATCCTGAGCGAGGCTCTCCCAAGCGCCTACGTCAATGTTAAGATGTTTCAAGGATGACTTGAGCGTGTCTTTGAAACGCCTTTTCTGTCCACCAGCTTTTCGAAATCCTGCCTTGAGTTCTCCATAATATATTTGTTTTGGCAAACGCGAGTTCTCCATACGCACAAGATGGGCTGCCCAGCGTGCCTGCGCCTTCATAAGTATTGTGTGGATGCTTATTGAGGTTGATTTTTCCAAGACCTCGTAGTCTGGTACTTTGTCCCACCAATGGATGTTTAGTAATTTACGTAGGCAGGTAAGATGGAAATGATTTAACTTTCTTGCATGTCTAGCATACACTGTCCACGTTTCGCAGGCGTATAGTAAGGTTGGTATAACAGCAGCATGATATACTTGTAGTTGGTGGTTGTTCTTATACCTCTTCTGTCCCATACATTTTTGCGTAATCTGCCAAATACAGCACTAGCTTTTGTCAGTCTATTGTTAATTTCCACATCAATGTTGACATCGCGAGAGAGAGTGCTTCCAAGGTAAGTAAAATTGTCGACTACCTGCAGTTTTTCCTGATTGACGATGATGGAAGTAGCAGTATGTTGGCTATTTGATGTTGCTTGGTGCATGACTTCTGTTTTTTTGCGGTCTATGGTGCTCTGCATGTTTACGACAGAGTCAGCATACAATGCACAGTCGTCAGCATAAAGTAATTCTCTAACAGTACTAGATTTAGTTTTCGTGTTTGCTTTTAGATGACGTAAATTGAAAAGACCACCACCCGTTCTGTAATTGATCATTATGCCTGCTGTTTCATTACTATGGTGTGTTTCCGTTAAGATGGCCGTAAATAACAGGCTGAAAAGAGTAAGGGCCAGCACACATCCCTGCTTTACACCATTTGTGACAGGGAATGCAGGAGATACTCCCCCGTCGCAGATAACACTAGCCATCATACCGTCATGAAATTGTCGTATCACAGTGACAAGTTTTGGGGGGCATCCGAACTTTGTAAGCACCTTCCACAGTCCTTCTCTGTTAACGGTATCGAATGCTTTAGTTAAGTCCACAAATGTTGCTAAGAGTTCACTATGTTGCTCTTGTGACTTTTCCTGAATTTGTCGTGCAGAGAATATCATATCAACTGTACCACGACATGCACGAAAACCGCACTGACTCTCTGGGAGTAGCTCGTTTAGTAAAAATGGATTACACTGGGTGACACTGACATAAAAAGAAAGGTGTAATCATGCAAATATCTCGGTCTAGTCTGTCGTCTATTATACATCCCTGTTGACATCGGATTCATCTTTCGAAAGTAACGGGATTAGACTTTTCCTAATTTTCATTGGTTATTGGCATAAATCGTGACCAATGAAACTCATAGAAAAATTCAAATAGCGTCACTTTTGAAGGATGAAACTGACCCCCCCCCCCCACAGGACTATGTAATTGACGAGGGGCTACACGGATTTTAAAATAATGAAAGTTGAAAGGCGTATGTGTGGCGCATGATAAAGAGGTTAGAGCGTTGGTCTCACAATCGTGAGGTCCAAGGCTCGACTCCATGCAAGGCTGGGTTTTTTTTCTTTCACAGTAAGTGATTAAAAAGTAAAACTCACCCTGTACATGATGTGGCGACAGCAGGGCATACGGCCTTTATCACAATAGACACCTCCATGCAACACCATAACGAAAAACATGCAGTGTTTACAGATGGTCTAAAGCAAAAAACTTGGTTCATGAATCGTAGAGGATTCACTTCACTGTACTTTGTTTACCATATGTACTCCGTCACTCAACGAAGCGGCGCGCCGCCTTTCGAGAGTACCCCACATAGCACGCAATTCCGTAACTTTAAAAGATGGATCTTCGAAAAAATTCACTGTGTAAACAAGACAACACGAGCTGAATTCGAACCCATGACTTCGTGAACACAAGGCGAACAGTTAAACCACTACATTTTGGAGATACCCTAATTAAAAAGGTCTAAAGCACCGAAACTGCAGCTGGGTGTATCGCTAGATCTTCGAGTTATGTCTGGGGAGCTGGGGTTATTGTGGCCAAATTTGCATCTATATGGTGTGTTTTTTTAAATAATGGAAATTCTAGGAATTAGAGCCAAAAAAAAAAAAAAACAGAAACAAAGACACAAACCAACGACACCTGCATAACAATGCATTCTTTCTTCTACACTTCTAAACTCAATGTTTCCATTCTTCCTTATACTATTGCTATCAATTACTGTGCATCTTGTCCAATATTGGACATGTATAAAACTGTTTCTTTTATATCTTTGTGAGTTTCTGATACTACACAACGATTAATGACGCGCATATACTACTAGTACACAACTATTGATGATACATACGCACATACTGCTGGAACAAAATAATTGATAACGCGTCTATACTGTTACTACACAATAATTGATGACGTGTCAATATTACACATTTGTTGACGCCTCTATACTGCCACTACACAACAACTGATGACGTGTATATACAACTACTACGTAACAATTGATGACATATCTAAAAAGTTACATCACAACAAATGAATGATTCTACACTGCTAGTACACACATTCTGGGCTCAATTACTATGCGTCCAGTCCAGTCTATTGGTCATACATAGAGCGATTTGTTTCAGGTCACTGTTGTTTCCCCACATGTTTTGTATAGATTCTCATGTGGATTGTATTGTCTTTCTGTGAACAGCAAAATTGTGGCGGTACTATGGTAATTTTTCTGGTGTCTTGTGTAGTTGCTTCGCAGATTGAGCTGGGACAGTGGTTGACGCACTGTAATCTGAATGTCTTATTTAATCGTGCTTGTTTGACAGCTGCCTATCTGTTGATGAGTCCAAGTTTTTTTTTTTAGCGGCCTACAATATCCTCATCATTCTATTTTCCGTTTGGGGCATATATTTCTTCTTCTGCGTTCATTCACAAACTCCCGCTGGATTCTCTTGTAGTAGGACAATGATCATACTAGATTTCCAGCAGGATTTTGACCAGAAAATGGAAATGCGCTGTGTCGCCGTTTTATTTATGCCAGTGACCCGACACATTCGTCTTCGGCGGGGTATATATTTCAATATATTTGTAAGCCCTCTGCATTCCGTCATATATCACGTTGTATCGGGGTATCCAACTTCGACGCCAGTGTAAAATCTCGTCACACCTCCCTGGAATCTGGAACCAATACGACGCTAGTGTAATATCTCGTCACACCTACCTGGAACCAATACGACGCTAGTGTAATATCTTGTCACACCTCCCTGGAACCTGGAACCAATACGACGCTAGTGTAATATCTCGTCACACCTACCTGGAACACATGCGACGCTAGTGTAATATCTCGTCACACCAACCTGGAACCAATACGACGCTAGTGTAATATCTCGTCACACCAACCTGGAACCAATACGACGCTAGTGTAATATCTCGTCACACCTCCCTGGAACCAATACGACGCTAGTGTAATATCTCGTCACACCTCCCTGGAACCAATACGACGCTAGTGTAATATCTCGTCACACCTCCCTGGAACCTGGAACCAATACGACGCTAGTGTAATATCTCGTCACACCAACCTGGAACCTGGAACCAATACGACGCTAGTGTAATATCTTGTCACACCTCCCTGGAACCTGGAACCAATACGACGCTAGTGTAATATCTCGTCACACCTCCCTGGAACCTGGAACCAATACGACGCTAGTGTAATATCTCGTCACACCTCCCTGGAACCTGGAACCAATACGACGCTAGTGTAATATCTCGTCACACCAACCTGGAACCTGGAACCAATACGACGCTAGTGTAATATCTCGTCACACCTCCCTGGAACCTAGAACCAATACGACGCTAGTGTAATATCTTGTTACACCTATCTGGAACTTATTCGACGCTTGTGTTTCTTGTTACACCTTCCTGGAGCCTATTATTTAGAGAACCTCATGCAGATTTGTTTTATTTTTAAGACAACGAAATATATATTTTAATTGGAACATAATTGTGTCTGCCTCGCTATCTTGGTGAAACCGGATATCCCGGAGGTTAATATTCTACTCTATAGAAATTTTTGATATCTCTTCATAGAAATTTTCCTTTTGAGAACTAAAACGTTATGTTATTTGAGAATATTACTTTGGATTTTTTCCCACCAAAAAAAGTTCGCAGAATGTAGATGATTGGCTTCATTGTACTCGGATTTCTCCATATGTACTCTGTCTCTGAACGAAGCGACGCCCAGCCTGTCGAGAGTACCACACATAGAACATAACTTTGAAGCTTCAACCGATAATATCCAGGGATGTCCTTAAAACCTCACTTGTAAGATATCAAAACCAGGGATCGAACCTGCAAACCCTAGAACATACAATTGGTCGCCCATGTGTTGCCAGGGTCTAAAGGGGAGCAAAGAATATCAACACTTTACTTTCCCTGCGTGTCGTAAGAGGATACTAAGAAGGTTATGTGGTGGATTTGGTCATTCTATCACATATAGGGTCAAAGTGACACAGAATCCATTCTGAAGTCGGATGTGTCATGTCCGAAAGGCGAAGATATAGCAGCACATCTGTGGATCATGGCACGACACATTCCGTTCTCCGAAATATATCCTGCTAATTTACAAGAGATTGCGATCGAATGAGAAAGACAAATGGCTTAGCCGTTATGCCAAGGAGACGTTTCCTTGCTATGTATGCTTTTATATGGTAAATTGCAACAGAGCATACGATCTTCTTCGTCATTGTTCTTCAGTCAGATATAAGGTTACAGCACCAATAGCTTCAGTCAGATATCAGGTTGCAGCGCCAATAGCTTCAGTCAGATATGAGGTTACAGCGCCAATAGCTTCAGTCAGATATCAGGTTGCAGCACCAATAGCTTCAATGAATTGTGTGATTCGCTTCAGGTCATCCATGGAACCCCTCAAGTCTGGAAGCAGTGCTGTCTCACTAGGCCATATTTTCTCCCTCTCTTCTTGGTAGAGTTGACAGGCATGAAGCATACGATCTTAAGCTGGTCAAAAGAAGCGCTACAAAAACTCGTTAAAGATCTCACTGAAAGCCTTTGAAATATACCACGATACATGAGAAGAACTTGCACAAAATAGATCTACATGGCGCTCTACAGTCCAGAAATGCGCAGAATCTTGTGGAAAGAGAATAAATGCAGCAGTTCAACAGCGGAGAGTAGTTAAAAAGTCACGGGTAGATTAAAAAAAACAACCCACCTACAGTGGTCATCCGTTGCCTGAACTTCCCAAAAACATGTGCAGCCAGAATACGGACTCATCATTATCATTATCAAGTGCCGTCTCCTTACTGAAGGTTGGCTGCAACATATCTCCAACATCCCCTGCCTCTTGTTTCGGTGGTGCACTCTGCTAGACTGTAACCTATCCATCTTGTGATATTACTCTCCCATTTATATCTCTGCCTACCTCTTGCTCGCTTACCTTTGACATTACTCTCAAGTAAGGTCTTCAATGCGGTGTCATGTCTTTTAATGTGTCAAAAATATTTTGTTTGCGTGATCTTTATTTCTCCTAGTAATTCTTTCTTCATATTACGTGTCTTTAGCACCTCTTTATTTGTTGTCTTCTCTGTCCATGATGTTCTCCCTATTCTTCTATATACCCACATCTCAAAGGCATCAGTTCTGCCTACTAATTGTGTATTTAGTGTCCATGTTTCTGATCCATACATTAATATAGAATAGATGTAGCAATAGGGGAGATAGTACACATCCCTGTCTCACTCCTAAGTGAATTTTGAAATTATCTGATGTACCTGTGCTCGTTCATACTGCGCATTGACTATTGGCGTATATGCTCTGACATAGGTTTATCAGATGTTGGGGGACTCGAATGTCTGTAGTGTTATCCATAATTATATGCTCTATCCACTCTGTCCAAAGCTTTCTCCTTATCAACGAAAGCCAGATAAACACCTTAACATTAAGCTATAATCCCTAGGGATCTCCGAAAAACTCCGCCTTGCAAACTTAGCGTTTCGAGTTAGATTTTCGCCCCTGTGCTGCCGAGGCCCGAAAGGGGAGCGAAGAATAGCAACACTGTTTACCTTCCGTGCATGTCGTATAAGGGGGTTATGGGATGATGTTGGTTTGTTCCATCCCATATAGAGTAAGTGACACATAGCCATGCTGAAGTCGGATGTGTCAGGCCGAAAGGCGCAGATATCGCAGCAATGATGTATAAACCACAACAACGCATTCCGTTTTCCGGACTACATCCTGATAATTTGCAGGAGTTTGAGAAAAAATGCAGAAGAAGAAAAGTTAGATTCGAACCCTCGACCTCATGAGCACAAGTCACATGTCTCAACCAGTACATCAAGCAGAACTTCTTTTCCTATCTAGACTGATTATTACATTACAGCTATATTTCCGCCATCTTCAAGCTATCATTTCATCACTATAAAGGGGTTGCCATAAGGACTTGATTATTTGCAACGAATTCCGTTCTTTACATCTCATGTTTTGATATTGTCTGCTGCAGGACTGATCTCGTTTACGTAGATAATAGAAAGATCAAAGAAAATAACACAACTTCCAGACGTTTTGCTAGAGGTTCTTAACGGATAGTTCCACGGACATCTAGACTACGCAAGGACTAACTGTAACCTCACAGAAAGGGTTGTTGTTAACATAAAATAGTTGGAGTATCATGTACAATATTTACCGTCATTTAAAAAAAAAACAACACATGTCTTAGTGATCTCAATCAGCGTCACTCGTCTTGGCTGATTTCACTGATAATTGGTCAATTTATGTATCATTTGTGTAGTATGCCAATAAAAACAATGAACACGGATAAGCAAAGATTAACGACGCTGTGTCAAATCAGCAATCATGACTAGCCCGGAAAAAGACTTGTAATACACAAGACGGATACACATTCTAGCTATATTTTCCTTCCACAATACTGCTGTTGATTCATTGAAAATCATCCTTCTAAAGTTACTGTTTTATTTTTCCTGTGATTATCATTCGTCACTATATACTAGGTTCAATTCCTACCGCAGTCATCCAGCATGCTTCCACAACGATCAGAAAGCAATGGTAAACTACTGAACCATATTTATATTTCCAAGAAAATCACTACATCCCCAAAACATCTGGGTTGATGGCTACATCCTGAATAGGATAGGCTACCATTTTAAAATAATGATGATGATGATGATGACGACGATGATGATAATAATAATAATAATGATAATAATAATAAAACCCATATCCGTCAGGATTGTAGGGGTGACACACTAGAAACATCAACACAAAAGATCTTAAATACCTCTTTCCTCATCTATTCGGAAGAGTGTAAACAAATCATATGAAAATCATTCCTTGATGCTACCAATGCAGAATATTCTAGACTGCCTCTTAACCTCCCACTCTCGACTGTTCCTGATTTTTGTAATATGGGCTCCGGGATCGATAAAAGGCAAGAACCACCGATTCAGAAATGCTTTTTTTTTAAAAATAAATCGTCTGTATTTATGTACAAACATTATTTTATTTTTTACTATAAAAACGTTTGCAGATATTCATTTGAGATGGTGGCTGATTTCACAGCTCTTTTTATCTTCTTAGTTACGATTTACCTGCTCAAACATTTCTTTCGTGGTCTGTGTGCCAAGTCTAAACGTTCTATCATATTCTGTGAATTATGTTTATTAACGTTCTGTAAGAAGAGATTAGAGTTGTGATACTCAAGTCTTGAATATAAAAGAGAGATGGGATGTTGAATAGATTTGATAGAAGTCACGAAAAGTCTCTTGATAACGGAATTGCGCAAGAACATGAGCGAATGACTTCTTTTTTAGTTAGTTGGAACCTCCCTTTACTGGAAACGTGACACGGACTGATGCTAGTCTTATTTTTGTTTTTCGTGCAACTTATTTGTGATTCTACAAGATATTTTTATAACGGATGGTCTCAGTCTTTGTTGAAACAATTTTAAAAGATATCTCTCCGCTGCTACTTACCAATCAGACCTTTTCATGGACCTCTTTTCTTTGGCTTGTGATGTGTTCGGTCTGACCATCAGCACCGCGAAGACATTAGTAATTTATCAACCAGCGCCAGGTGTCCCCTACACAGAACCAGTAATTACAGTACAGAGACAAAAACTCAATACTGCCAATGTTTGTATGTCTCGGCAGCACTAAATCGCAAACTGCTACAATGGACGAAGATGTTGCCCTAAGTATTGCTCGCGCAGTGCGGCATTCTGGAACCCTCGTGCTAACGTTTGGATCTGGCGAGGTTTCAGTTTGACAACTAAGTTGGACGTGTACCGCGCAGTGGTTCTACCAACACTGCTTTATGCTGCGTCATCCTGGACTGTCTATGCGAGACTCGCTCGACAAGTTAACTCTTTCCATCCTCGGTGCCTAAGAAACCTCATAGCAGTACGTTGGCAGGATCGAGTACCAGACACGGAAATCCTTCAAAAGTCCCGTATGCAAAGCACCCATGCCCTGCTGACTTGGTCCCAATTCCGTTGGATTGGCCGTATACTAGACAAGCGCTTTCCAAAGAGATTATTATACGAGGAGCTTTATATTATACGATGGTAAACGTTCAAGCAGAGTTCAGAAAAGGCGCTTCATTGTCACCTTAAAAACTCTCAAGCTCTGCAGCATCGATCCTAGCTCCTGGGAGACTACAACACTTGATCGCTCTGTTTGGCACACTCCCAGATAACTGCTGGCATCCATCACTAAATTTGAAAAAAAGGTTGAACACTTCGGACAGTTTACAAACAACGGAAACGGAAGGACAAATCCGAGAACTCTCCTACCCGAAACCCTCTGAACTCCTGCATGCACTGCAATAGAACTTTCTTGGCACGAATCGCACTCATCGGGCGTCTGCAAACTCACGAACCAAATTAGACAATCACTAATGTTTTGTATTTGTTTTTTCTACTTGTCATCGCATTTTTTATTTGTTTTTCATTCCATGCTCATCTTCGCTTGCGAATGAGGGACACCATCATCATCACCAATCAGATCACTCTGTTTATTATGTTTTTGTTATGAGAAATATAGTTCTTGTCTCCTATATGAAAAGAGAGCATTGTTCTTCAGATGTATCTTTTATATACTGAAGACTCCCAACTCTCAGCGATATGATGTCAGTGCCGGATTTACCTATAAGCTAAACAAGCTATAGCTTAGGGCCACAATTGTCTTAAAAAAAAATTTCACTATCTATATATTCTTAACCGTAAAAGGGCCCCATATCTCAAATAGCTTATGGCCCCATATCTCAAATAGCTTAGGGCCCCATATCTCAAATAGCTTAGGGCCCCATATCTCAAATAGCTTAGGGCCCCATATCTCAAATAGCTTAGCGCCCCATATCTCAAATTGCTTAGGGTCCTATCAAGTCTAAATCCGGCCCTGTATGAAGTGCATTGAGACGAGGCCTCGTACTCACATGTGGTCTATGTGTGTACATCAAAAATATATTATAGAAGCATCGATAATTTATTATCAAAGAAACAATACAATGCAACAGACGGGATTTGACCCAGGTCATCTCAGAAAGCAACCACCAGCCTCGCAGCTTGAGTTAACGCGCGTGAATGTATTCTGATATATTCGACGTTTACGTGCTTTTCATTGTGACGGCGACACAAAGTATACTCAAAGTGACAACTATTCAGTACGCGCGACTATTCTGGAGAAGCGCTTTCTAAATAGTGCACGTAAAATCCCAGCTATTTTTGTAACAGCCGATCCCCTATATAATCCCTGTAGTGCAATGGATACATCGCTCGATGCTATTTGTGTTAGCACTGTCATCTACTTGTATCTTGCTATCTGACACTGTCATCTACTTGTATCTTGCTATCTGACACTGTCATCTATTTGTATCTTGCTATCTGACACTGTCATCTATTTGTATCTTGCTATCTGACACTGTCATCTATTTGTATCTTGCTATCTGACACTGTCATCTACTTGTATCTTGCTATCTGACACTGTCATCTACTTGTATCTTGCTATCTGACACTGTCATCTACTTGTATCTTGCTATCTGACACTGTCATCTACTTGTATCTTGCTATCTGACACTGTCATCTACTTGTATCTTGCTATCTGACACTGTCATCTATTTGTATCTTGCTATCTGACACTGTCATCTACTTGTATCTTGCTATCTGACACTGTCATCTACTTGTATCTTGCTATCTGACACTGTCATCTATTTGTATCTTGCTATCTGACACTGTCATCTATTTGTATCTTGCTATCTGACACTGTCATCTACTTGTATCTTGCTATCTGACACTGTCATCTACTTGTATCTTGCTATCTGACACTGTCATCTACTTGTATCTTGCTATCTGACACTGTCATCTACTTGTATCTTGCTATCTGACACTGTCATCTATTTGTATCTTGCTATCTGACACTGTCATCTACTTGTATCTTGCTATCTGACACTGTCATCTATTTGTATCTTGCTATTTAAAACTGTCATCTACGACTAATTTGTTGTTTTATGTGTGCTTTGTTTACGGGTTCGTGTGATAGCGACCATTAACTCAAAATCCCCCTGACCGTACGCAACCAACCCCCTTGCCCTTTTGTGGCAACATAAATCGAGAACAGGGAAAGGGAAACAACTACGCACATTTTGAAACTAGTTTGTAGATAAGAATTGATAAATTAGTCATTTGTGGGCACAGTAAAATCATATTTTAGCCTACTGATGACAGTGTATGTCATTCACTGACGGGATAGGTCATAAACCTTAGGTGCTTGCGCTGATTGACGAGATTATTTGTAGGCTAAAAGACCAGTTATTAGACCTACTGGGCAGGCACATACTTTATGGTCAATTCGTGGATTGTGAATGGGCATGTTGCAGACTGAGTGAACATTTTATTAGACTGACAGGACAGATCGCAGACAGTGAGGACAGGTCGTATACTGTGAGGACAGGTCGTAGACGTAACAGGTTGTAGACTGACTGGATAGGTCGTAGACTGACTGGATAGGTCGTAGACTTACTGGATAGGTCGTGGACTGACTGGATAGGTCGTAGACTAAGAAGACAGGTCGTAGACTAAGAGGACAGGTCGTAGACTAAGAGGACAGGTCGTAGAATAAGAGGACAGGTCGTAGACTAAAAGGGCAGGCCGTAGACTGACTGGATAGGTCGTAGACTGACTGGATAGGTCGTAGACTAAGAGGACAAGCTGTAGACTGACTGGATAGGTCTTAGACAGACTGGATTGGTCGTAGACAGACTGGATTGGTCGTAGACTGACTGGATAGGTCGTATACTGTGAGGACAGGTCGTATACTAACTGAACACGACGTAGACTTAACAGGTTGTAGACTGACTGGATAGGTCTTAGACTGGATAGGTCGTAGACTGACTGACTAGGTCGTAGACTGACTGACTAGGTCGTAGACTGACTGACTAGGTCGTAGAATGATAGGTCACAGACTATCAGATAAGGGTGCATACTATCAATATATGTCCCGATATCATGCATTTATTCGTGTGTTGGCGGATATCAGGCGTCTCACCTATACAGTGAGACGGCGTGGTATACCTGTCGACGACACCTTATGTTATATCTGCTTGATCCCACACGTCAGAAATAATTTACCTTACTACACCTGTCGTCAGAACAGGTTACACATGTCATACATAACTTATCTTTCACCTGTCAACAGATATACCTGTTCTCATATTTTTCGACAATTCCGCGTGTTTCACATTCCAGACATACCTGATCTCACACCTGTCACCAAGGTATGTTACCTGTGCCAAACATGCCTATTCTCACACCTATCGACAATTCCGTATGTTACACCCTCCAGACATACTGATTTTACACCTGCCAGACACAACTAATCTTACACATACTGACAAACCCTTATGTTACCTGCAGACATGTCTGATTTTACACATGTGAACAGTTCCTTATGCTTCACCTGCCAGATATTCCTGGTAACACACCCGTCGACAATCCGTATGCTAACACCTGTCAGACACATACACGATTTTACACATGTCGACAAACCCTTACGTTACACCTGTAAAAGACATACATGTTCTCACACCTGTCGTCAAAACCTTACGTTATATCTGCCAGATATACCTGATCTTACACATATCTGACTTAACGTGATCTGTCCTACAAAACTATTGAAGTAAATCACATTGATGTCACTTATTTGATCCCCAGGCTATATACAAGATGGTCGGCACAGTCATGAAGATGCCCGAGGATGAGTCTACACCGGAGAAACGAACGGACAAAATCTTCCGTCAGATGGACAAGAACCTAGATGGCAAGCTTTCCATAGACGAATTCATCGAGGGAGCCAAGAGCGACCCATCTATCGTCCGGCTGCTTCAGTGTGACCCACAAGCAGCGGCCCAGAGTTGAAAACCAATTTGTGATGCAGCAACAACGATACAGACTGTGACCAGAGACGCCCGACTTTGGGCTCCAGTAGTCACTCTGTGACATGTTGTGCGTGTGACAGTTTGTAAGGTTGTGCCTGGTGGATTTATAAATGTTCTTGCGTGTGACTAACTTGATATTTGGACTGAGAGTACATGGAACACCCGGTGTTTGTGAGAATGTTCGTACAATATGACATGACCTTGACATAAGTTCATGAATAATTAGGTTGAAGGTCATGACCCGAGCTTACATAATTTAGTTGTATGTTGAATCAAATGAACAATTATATCGCACAATTGAGAACTGACATAATGAATGAACTTCATCATCCAATTGACATCCAACTGTGTGAACTGACAATCATCCTGTCAGATCAAACGGTGGGCGTGTCCGTAGGATGTATGCCACGATTAAATCTTTATTTCTGATTGATTTTCATATTCAGCCATGATACACTTGTCTTTACAAGCCATTATAAAAAAAATGAAAGATGTATTGGCTTACCAGTACGGTGAGTGGGTCTAAGTTACTGTTTAGCTTCTTACCAGAGATACGGAGTTGTTACATCGTTTATGTTAACATTTTTTTTCTTTTTTAATATGTCGAATTATTCAGTTAAACTTCCATTCCTATTGTGTGTGTATTTTAAAAAAAAGGCTCTCCTTGATTTAACAAGTGTAACACCCTTAATATGTATTTACTTAAGTGTGTACCCCACTACTCACCTGACCTCACACCTAGACTTACACCATGACCTGTGTTTGTGTGTGTATGCATTTTCCTTTTTTACTATTCATGCTTGGGTTTGTATGTATGTATTGTATATGTTTACACTGCGTTTGCAATCATACATCGCTTGCATGTTGTGTTATTATTTATAACTTGTGTTCGCCGCACAAGTCGGATGTGTCGGATCATTGACGGAAATAAAATGGAGACAACTCATATTTATTTTCTGGATTACATCTTGTTAGGAATCTAGTAGGAACATTCTGCATTAATAGATATCCAGTGGAGATTAGAACATCCTGCAACCAGAGATATCCAGTGGGAGTTTAGAACATCCTGCAACCAGAGATATCCAGTGGAAGTTTCAGAACATCCTGCACCCAGAGATATCCATTGGGAGTTTAGAACATCCTGCAACCAGAGATATCCAGTGGGAGTTTCAGAACGAACGAAAACAAAAATAAGTTGTGTCCAATGTCTGTAAGTTGTGTCCAATGTCTGTAAGTTGTGTCCAGTGTCTGTAAGTTGTGTCCAATGTCTGTAAGTTGTGTCCAGTGTCTGTAAGTTGTGTCCAGTGTCTGTAAGTTGTGTCCAGTGTCTATAAGTTGTGTCCAGTGTCTGTAAGTTGTGTCCAGTGTCTGTAAGTTGTGTCCAGTGTCTGTAAGTTGTGTCCAGTGTCTGTAAGTTGTGTCCAGTGTCTGTAAGTTGTGTCCAGTGTCTGTAAGTTGTGTCCAGTGTCTGTAAGTTGTGTCCAGTGTCTGTAAGTTGTGTCCAGTGTCTGTAAGTTGTGTCCAGTGTCTGTAAGTTGTGTCCAGTGTCTGTAAGTTGTGTCCAGTGTCTGTAAGTTGTGTCCAGTGTCTGTAAGTTGTGTCCAGTGTCTGTAAGTTGTGTCCAGTGTCTATAAGTTGTGTCCAGTGTCTGTAAGTTGTGTCCAGTGTCTGTAAGTTGTGTCCAGTGTCTGTAAGTTGTGTCTAGTGTCTGTAAGTTGTGTCCAGTGTCTGTAAGTTGTGTCCAGTGTCTGTAAGTTGTGTCCAGTGTCTGTAAGTTGTGTCCAATTTATATATGCTGTGTCAAGTGTCTATAAGTTGCATCATGTCTGTAAGTTGTGTCCAGTTTCCGTAAACTGTGTCCAGTTCTCATAAACTGTGTCCAGTGTCTACGTTTAGTGTCTAGTGTCTGTAAGTTGTCTCCAGTTCCATTAAGTTGTGTCCAGTGTCTATAATTTGCATCCAGTTCCCGTAAGTTGTGTCCAGTGTCTAGTTTGTAGGATTTAGGGTTAAAAATCGCTAAGCTATGTCAGTATGTTCCTTTTATGGCTGGTTGGTTGATTGCTGATCCAACGGTCCATTTTCTCATGCCCTTTGACCAAATGCCATTAATATGGTATTATATTGCTGGGAAGTCTGTAGATTTTCGACCCAGGCCAGAGAATAACTTTCACACCTCCAGGAAGGAAGATTTCAACCTATGCACTACTCCGAGCCACTGCAACCAAGATAGGGTTCACTGTGCCCATTTCCTGCCACCAATTGACTACTGGTTATACCGAACATCTCTATTGCTCCAGGCATGCAACCAAATGTTCAAGTCAAAAGGACTATCATGTCCTGAGTCACTGTGCCTCTATGACGGGCTTCAGCCATAGGAAAAACAGTGCTGTCAGTTTCCTCCTCTCCAGTGCTGCGCAGTACATCTCTGGCTCCTTCTCAACCACAGAGGGTGCATACATACATACATACATACATACAAATAACAAAAACACACTGCAACAACAAAATAAAAGCATGAGAAGCATAATTGTATAGATGACGTGCCATGAAGCTTCTATAAGAAGATAACCTCAATATAATGGCATGTCATCTACTAAAGTTTTCTGTTGCATGGACAGTTTGTCTAGTGAGTCATTGGTGAGACTCACAGACATAACCACATGCGTATGTCGCTTTTATATGCCATTGTGTTACTTTAGTATGTCAGTGTGTTACTTTAGTGTATCAGTGTGTCCTTTTATTATGTAAATGTTTTATTTTAGTTTGTCGGTGTCTCCCTGTGGTATGTCAGTATGTCACTTTACTATGTTAGTGTGTCATTTTAGTATGTCATTTTAGTATGTTAATGTGTCACTTTAGTATGTCAGTGTGTCATTTTTTATGTTAGTGTGTCACATCTTTATGTTAGTGTGTCACTTCAGTGTGTCATTGTGTTACTTTAGCATGTTACTGTCACTTTAGTATGTCAGTGTGTCACTTTAGTATGTCAGTGTGTCACTTTAGTATGTCAGTGTGTCATTTTAGTATGTCAGTGTGTCACTTTATTATGCCTGTGCATCACTTTAGTATGTCAGTGGGGCACTTTAGTATGTCAATGTGTCACTTTATGCCAGTGTCACTTTTAGTATGTCAGTGTGGCACTTTAGTATGTCAATGTGTCACTTTATGCCAGTGTCACTTTTAGTATGTCAGTGTGGTACTTTAGTATGTTGGTGTGTCAATTTTTGTATGTCAGTGTCACTTTTGGCATGTTAGTGTGGCACTTTAGTATGTCAGTGTGTCACTTTATGCCAGTGTCACTTTTTATATGCCAGTGTCACTTTTTGTATGCCAGTGTCACTTTTAGTATGTCAGTGTGGCACTTTAGTTTGTCGGCATGTCATTTTACTATGTTAGTGTGTTACCTTACTATGTCATTGTATCAATTTAATGTCAGTATAACAAATAATTACATTGTTGCCATAATGATGTCTGCATGTCATTGAATTATTTCAATCTGTCAGTTAGTTATATATTTCAGTTGGCACGTTACAATACTATATAAGAGTGTTATTTAACACTTTTACTTCACTTTAAAAAATCAACCAATTTTAGCTGGGTAGACTAAGGAAGCGGAGATTCAGGAATTGAACCCATGCATGTGGTTCAAACTGGATCAGTAATGCATGTTGGAATTTTTCAAACATTTTAATTGTGAATTTAAGATTTGATGATTCTCAGAATGCGAATGAAGCGATTAGCTGCTGACTTGATTAGATAGTATTACTAGAAGACATATAGACATTCTATCTCTTGCAGAAGCTGTTCAAGTTTATGCACTAGGTTGCCAGAAGAAGACATGGCTAGATAATATCAAGGATGAGATGGGATGTGAAGTTTCCATCATGATGGGGTAGAGAACAGAGATTTGTGAAGATCTTCCAGTATCAAATGTTTCAATGTGACACCCCTACGACTTGATGGGTTATGGATTTTATTATAATTATTGAAATGTATGCATATTAGTGGTTCCTGTGACTCACTAGTTAAATAAACTTTAATAGATGCCAATCTTAGATCTGTCTTGATTAGTGCCCCACAATTGTAGTACAGGTCGAATCTTACTAATGACTTGTTTACAATGTCCTGCATATTGCTCGAATTCTTCGTCCAACAACAAGAAACAGAAACTTAATGCTGATCTCAATGTGATGTGGATGCAGCTCTTAAACTTTTTTGTTACCACATGACTTTCGGTTGCACCAAGATGGCGATGCAGAAAATTTTTTGCTGTTACAATATATTCTTCGTATTCCATAAAAAATGCTAATCTGCAGGAAATCCCCTGAAAACCAGCTTTCATGTAGTATCCTAGGATACTTTCCAATAGCCGAAGTAGGAAAATGTCGGCCAACGAGGCATGGAACAACTTGAAAGAGGATGTTTTCTCTACACAGTTGAATCCATGCACTATTCGGAAAGCTGCCAACATGTCATTCCAGATCTTGGACACATAGTAAGCAACACAGACCTAATAACAGTTTTCACAGAAAAACAATCTGGCCCGCAGAAGTTTCTCTGCACAACAAGTTGTGGGGAACCCAAGATAACCTGAAACAAACTGCTCTATGCATGACCAGTGTTGGACTGGATGTGTAACAATTGATTCGAGAATTTGTGTAGTAGCATAGACATGTCATCAGTTAGACGAGTTATGGATCTTATTACAGTGGAATCCCATTATAACAACTTTTTCTGGACTAAAAAATATATATATGTAATAACAGAAATTTTCTATATACAGTACAAATACTAAAGAATAAATATAATTGGTGATTTTGAAAAATGAATATTGTTATATAGGGATAAGTGTTATAAAAGATTGCGTTATAGAGGGTAATACTGTAACTGTAATACCTTGTAATATTATAATTTTGTAATAAAACTGGATATATATATAGCCGGCTCTATGATGGCATAGTACTGGGTTCAAATCTCGCTGCAGACATCTGTACATCAAGAACATTTAGAGAGCAATGGAAAACTACTGACAATATCTATATTGCCTAGAAAATCACTACATCCATAATATGCTGGGTTGATTGTACTGGAAGAGGCTTTGCAGATTGCATAGAACCAAGAGGCTTACAGAGTGGCAGTGATGACAACGTTCTGTACAGGACACATAACATAGATAAATAGATACGTTCTGAAGAGGATATACAGTATGCTACAAATAATATATACATATGTGTTTGTGTGCGTGTCAAAAACTAGACTTCATAGGGAAAAACTAGTGTCATTTTTGGAATCAACAGGTTGCATATACCCAGAAACAGATTTAACATTTGGGGCACCAAAATATACCAAAAACTTAGTGAACCCTCACAGCCATATTTCACATTGTTAATCCTCTCAATCTTATTTCACAATGTTAACCCTTATGTCCCTGATGTAATCTTTGTTCATAATTTTCATATTAAATACATTTCTGACATTGTAAAATATTTATTGTTTGGCAGGAAGAATGAATGATGAGTAGAATTGAAAGGAGTTAGATGTTAAGGGAAGTTATTAGTGAAGATAGTAGTGTTTTCTATATGACTACCACTGTAGCAGTTTGAAGATGGAGGTGATGGCTGTAGCCATAGAATCGATGTGATTGGGTACTCTGTGAGTGCTGCAGGTGTCTGGCTTCCTGACTGTTTCTATGAGTATGTTTTGAGATTCAATCTGGCTATCTGATCTGTCAGTGAATAGAATTTCTGATGAAGTCTGTGCTGAAAAGCGCTTCATTTGTGTTCCTTGACATGTGGATGTTAAGGGAAATGAAAGAGCAGACAGACTTATCATGATGGCCACATTGGTTGGTGATAGTCAATGAACCGTTCTGATATTTTAAATGCAATCAAGGAGTGAGACTAGTTGGAGGATACAGCTTGTGTGTTTTTTCAATGTCTGTCTTAAATGCAGGATTTGAGAGTGGAGCTTGGTGTTGCAAGAAACGAGTGTCATATAGGAATGAAAACAGAATTATCAACCAACACAGAACAAGAAAAGTAGAATACCACATGCTGAAGGACATACCGAACAGAAGATTGAAGCATCTATGGATGTGTATGGTGTGCCACGTGAGCCGCGTTAGCGCACTGTCTTCGCATATGAGTAGTCCTTGGTTCATTCCCTAGTTAAAGCGGAAATGTTTTTCAGATCGCAGCGGCTCCCGGGTTGACCCAGCCTTAAATGGACACCGGATTAATCCAGGAAGTAAAGACTGCGAGGGAGAAGAGATTGCTACCACCCTAATTTGCAGAGCCTCTGAAATGTGAGACCGCTAACATCTCACACCCCTACGGCGTTAATAAATGCTATGGGTTACTTTACTATGGTGTGCCATGATTCTATGTCCTCGTCTCTGTCTGTCTATCCTTGTGGCAGTTCATAACATACCAATATGTCAAGATTGCAGTGAGGATTTGTAAGGAGTTGTATGAACATGATCTCAGAACATTTCATGATAAAAATTAATTCGAAGAATTTAGCAGACATTTTTTCATCATTTATTTATGATTCCTGTATTCTATCTACCTACCTACATACTTGTCTATTTATCTGTCAGTCTGCCTGCATGCTGCATACATCTACATATATGTCTGTCTGCCTGCATGCATCTACATATATGTCTGTCTGCCTGCATGCATCTACATATATGTCTGTCTGTCTGTCTACATACCTACCTCCCCACCTGCTTGCATCTATATACATATCTATTCATCCACCTAATCACCTACAACAAAGTGCTGCTTCCTTTAATACATACATTTTCTAGTCAGAAGAAGGACTGACTCGTGTTGCTGCCCTCCAAGTTATTTTCCAACAACACGATTTATGTTCCACTCCAAATTTGGTGAGTTAAATGCCAAATCTGGTGTAGATGTAGTATGCCACGATCTGCAGTAAAAGGTTGGGGTCATTTGGTTGCTTCATCAGGATAAGTTCATGTTCATTCTCCTAGTTTTCTGGTTCCTCATGTCCACATGATCATAGCTCCATTTCTACGAATGGCTATTAAGTCTCCACATGGAATCAGTTCTCCTTGCACTGAGATTGTGTTTAGTTCAATGGGCGGTGATCCGAACAGTAGTAGTTAAAGATCTGTACTTTCTGTCCTGAGGTGGAATGTCTGTTATTCCGCTCCCTCCATATCTGTTTCTAACTAGTGTGCACTGATATTGTTCTGAAAACTTTATCGTGAAATGCATCCTCTGTCTCTTTATCACTTCCACTGAACGGTAAATGTCTGCAGCCATATCGCTAGTAGGACAGTTCATTGAAACTATTGGTGCTGTAAACTGATAACTATCTGAAGAATGATGAAATGAATGATGAAATGACACAGTTCATTGCAATTATGGGTGCTGTAATGTTATGATTGACTGAATAAGTGAACCAGCGAGTTCATTAAAGGTATTAGTGCTGCAATTTGATGACTGATTGATGAACGATAAATCACAGTTCATTGAAGCTATTGATGATGTAACCTGATGACTGACCGAAGAACGATGAAGACGTGAATATACACCTCAGGCACAAAGATCATTTTGACTTACTTAACATGTAATAGGAGTCAGACATGGATGCGTGCTTTCACCAGACCTGTTCTCTTTATACAGTGAAAACATACTGCGTGCAACAGTAAATATCCCAGGAATATCAGTGGGAGGACATAACATAAATAATTTGAGATATGCGGATGACACTGTTCTGATTGCTAAAATTGAGGAAGACCTTAAAGAATTAATTAATGTAGTAGTGAGAAACAGTGAAGAGAAAGGCCTCTCCCTAAACATCAAGAAAACAGAAGTAATAGTTATTTCAAAGAAACAAAATACCACACCTTGCAAGATCAAAGTGAATGATACAGTATTAAAACAGGTCCACCAATTCAAGTATTTATGTACAACGATTACAGCAGATTTAAGAAGTTCAACAGAAATAAGAAGCAGAATAAGGCAGACAAAAACAACCATTTATTTTAGAAAAAAATAAAATATATATGTAATATGACGTTGTCAGATGTGGAGGAAAAAGTTCTGCACTGCTATATAACTCCTATACTAACATATGGATGCGATTCTTGGACATAACAGAAAAGAAATTTAGAAATTAGAAGCAACAGAGATGTGGTTGTACAGAAAATTGCTGAGAATACCATGGACTGCCGGAAAAACTAATGCGGAGTTGTTGAAAGAGTCAGATGTGAGACGGAGCGTAGTCAATATTATAAGATAAAGACAATCTTCATTTTTTTTTATGAACAACGTTATGAGACAAGGTGATTTGGAGAAGATAATCACAACTGGCATGATAGAGGGCAACAGGCACAGAGGGCGACAACGTGAGAAAATATTAGAAAGTTTAACAACCTGGTACGGCAGGGAAATAACATCGATACTATACATATGCCTAATACTGGTTATAGAGAGCTGTGGAGAGCCATTATCGCCTACGCCAGTCGGCTTGGCACCTGATGATTACAAAATATCTCTCATGGTCAATTCAGTCACGGTAAAAGGAACAATAACGGTTCAATGTTTTGAAAGGTCAAAGTATGGCAACATTGCTCCAGAGTGAGTGCTGACTGAAGGTGGCAATATTCTACAAACCTTCAAGGTTGCCAATTTAGAAGCATCAACACAAATACTTTCTATGTATCTCATTTTCTTGTTTGTATATGGAGAAATTTAATACTGACCATAATTTTTAATATTATAAAGCTATATTCCGTTAACCTATTCTTCTCCCACCGTCAACTGTCTATTGCATAACAGTACTGAAAAGGAACTAATACCTCATCACATACTCAAATGACACGCGTTTAAGACACTTCGTCATTAACAGGAGAGTTTCTTGTTGACCAGTAAGAGCATTTATATTTTTAGTGTGTTTATTAGGACATTTCTGTGGGTGAAAGGTTTGCTTCGTGCAGCTAAACACTTATTGCTTAAATCGCATGCTGTGAAGCCAATTTACAACTCAACTTTACCGTTATCATATACAAAAAGGTTTAGAGCAAACGTTAGAACAACTATTCTACGTTTCAAGCTCCCCTAACCTAACCCTTACCGTTATCATAAATAAACATGTGTAGAGCAGAAGGACATGTGTGGGAAACATCAGTTTTAAAAACAAAATTACGGTAAAATAAATAATCCAACTTACAGATAATGTAGTCACAACTTCATGACATAATATTGCCACGGAGTTATCAATAAATCACTGCATGGTTGATTTCATTTCACTCACACAAAGATATTACATACGTTTGTTTGTTAATGTTACGTCACGCGGAACACGTAACGCACATGTTGCATACACCTACCTATCAACTGCCGGAAAAACCAGGTCTGAGTTTAGCCAGTCTAAAACTAGTCTACCAACCCCTCACCCCCACCCCCCAAATACAACTAAAATATCTGTATTTTAACCTCAACTTTCGTATAAATATGACTTTACTAAAGGTAATATGCTAAATGTTGATACGGGATGGATTCTATGAAGTTTGTATATATTCTGTATAAATAAGGGGAACTACGTACAATTGACAATTATAAACATAGACAAAAACACAGACAGATGGTTGTTACCTTCCTCACCTGTAAACCCCCCCCCCCATACTCTCTCTTTCTTATACACATATACAAATATAAATACATAAGTAGTTGTTAGTTATGTCCATATCACGTGACAATGATTCAGGAGTGAAACTATTGAGTGTGTTATTATCTTTCAGAGAAATTGATGATTTATCTGCGAGTAATTGATTTATCTGTGAGAAATTCATGATTTATCTGTGAGTAATTGATTTATCTGTGAGAAATTGATGATTTATCTGCGAGTAATTGATTTATCTGTGAGAAAATGATGATTTATCTGCGAGTAATTGATTTATCTGTGAGAAAATGATGATTTATCTGCGAGTAATTGATGATTTGTCTGTGAGTAAGTGATTTTGTGAGAAATTGATGATTTATATGTGAGTAATTGATTTATCTGTGTGTATTTGGTGATTTGTCTGTTAGTGATCGGTGATTTATTTGTCAGAGTAATTGGTAATGCATCTGTGTATTTGGGGATTTCTCTGTGAGTGATTGGTGATTTATCTGCCAGAGTAATTGGTGATTTATCCATGAGTTACAGCAGATAATACAGTAATACAGCAGATAATACGGGACGTGTGCATCAAATGATACGGGAGGTCTACAGCAGATAATACGGGACGTGTGCATCAAATGATACGAGAGGTCTACAGCAGATAATAGAGACGTTTACATGAAATGTTTGGGACAATTGCTAGCACATCTGGTAATGATGCGAAATGAATAGGGGCGGTTTGTTCTGTGATAAAATCCTACTTGTTATTCAGTTTCTAGATTGAGTATTTGCATAATCATAGCTGGAGGAAGACAATGATATGTCATGCGAGGTAATGACATGCGTTCATCATGTGTTCAATTTATTCTGTCAAATCGATCTAAACATCTTACGTGTTCAACGGAGAATAAGTTATTTCTGTCTTCAAAGAAAGCAGAAAGCTCATAAACCTACATGGGAATAGTTATATTGTCCCCGTTCTTCATCAGTAATGTCTTGGTCAATCACTTGTTCCATTGTTTGTGTCATTGATGACCTGGTGTCTAACTTGATCTATTGATTGCGACAATGGTCAGTTGGTTAATGTTATGTCTATATCTAATATGGTCTATTGTTTGTCCATTGTCAACATCAGTGTTGGAGTGAAAATCAAACTGTATAGGTCGCTGGTGCTTTCTGTTGTGTTGTATGGTTGTGAGAGTTGGACACTCACTGCGGACATGGAGAGAAGATTACAGGCTTTCGGGTATAAATGCTACAGAAGGATTCTACGAATTTCCTATAGGGAACATAAGACCAATGTGTACGTAAGAAATAAAGTAGAGATGTGTGCAGGTGTCCAGGAGCCATTGCTTTCAATAGTGAAACGACGACAACTAGCATGGTTCGGACATGTATGCAGGCATGATTCCTTGTAAAAAACAATACTGCAGGGAACTGTCGAGGGTGGAAGAAGCAGAGGAGGACAAATAAAGACATGGACAGACAACATCAAGGAATGGACAGGGCTAGATATTTCCACACTCATCCGCATCGCTGAGGATAGAATTCGCTGGAGGACTCTGTGTGCTGAAGCATCCAATGTGGTACCCCTACGACCCTGAAGGGTTATGGGTTTATTGATTGATTGATTGATTGATTGATTGTTTGGATCAGGCGTGTCTTGGTCAATGTTATATCTATGTTTATTTGGTCCATTATTTGGGTCAGTGATGTCATGGTCAATGTTACATGTATGTCAAGTGTGGTCTATTATGTGAGTTAGTCGTGTGTTGGTCAATGTTATATCTATGTTTCACCTGGTCCATTGTTTGTGTCATTGATGACTTGGTCCTATATCCATATTTAACGTGGTCCATTGTTCGAGTTAGTTAATGTTGTCAATATTATATTGTATCTATGTCCAGCTTGGTTGATTGTTCGAATTAGTGACATCTTGTCAATATTATGTTACATCTTTGTCTAACTTGTTTCATTGTTCGAGTTAGGGATATCTTGGTCAATGTTATGTTGTATTTATGTCTAGATTGGTCCATTGTTTAGGGTAGTTATTGCTAGACAATTGCCTTTTCTAAGTATATTTGTGATTACCGTTGGGCCAATGAAGATTCCACCAATATTTATCTATGTGTGAGTGTGGTCACTGTTCTGTCAGTCATGGATACACTATTCTATAATTGTATTCAAATGTGGTTGAATGTCAGTGATAACTACAGTAATCAATTGTGTATGTGTAACTGTAGTCCAGTGTCTGGGTATCTGATTGCTAGACAAATCTGTCATATATCCGTAGAGCTTGTCTGTCATGGCTTTTTCAATGGTAACTGTCTGTCATGGCTGTTTATGATGGTAATTGTCTGTCATGGCTGTTTATGATGGTAATTGTCTGTCATGGCTGTTTCAATGGTAACTGTCTGTCATGGCTGTTTATGATGGTAATTGTCTGTCATGGCTGTTTCTGATGGTAGTTGTCTGTCATTGCTGTTTCTAATGGTAATTGTCTGTCATGGCTGTTTCTAATGGTAAATGTCTGTCATTGCTGTTTCTGATGGTAATTGTCTGTCATTGCTGTTTCTAATGGTAAATGTCTGTCATTGCTGTTTCTGATGGTAATTGTCTGTCATTGCTGTTTCTAATGGTAATTGTCTGTCATTGCTGTTTCTAATGGTAATTGTCTGTCATGGCTGTTTCTGATGGTAAATGTCTGTCATGGCTGTTTCTAATGGTAAATGTCTGTCATTGCTGTTTCTAATGGTAAATGTCTGTCATTGCTGTTTCTGATGGTAATTGTCTGTCATTGCTGTTTCTGATGGTAAATGTCTGTCATTGCTGTTTATAATGGTAAATGTCTGTCATTGCTGTTTCTGATGGTAATTGTCTGTCATGGCTGTTGCTGATGGTAATTGTCTGTCATGGCTGTTGCTGATGGTAATTGTCTGTCATTGCTGTTTCTGATGGTAATTGTCTGTCATGGCTGTTGCTGATGGTAATTGTCTGTCATGGCTGTTTCAGATGGTAATTGTCTGTCATGGCTGTTGTTGATGGTAATTGTCTGTCATGGCTGTTTCATATGGTAATTGTCTGTCATGGCTGTTGCTGATGGTAATTGTCTGTCATGGCTGTTTCTGATAATAATTGTCGGTCATTGCTGTTTCAGATGGTAATTGTCTGTCATTGCTGTTTCTGATGGTAATTGTCTGTCATGCTGTTGCTGATGGTAATTGTCTGTCATGGCTGTTTCAGATGGTAATTGTCTGTCATGGCTGTTGTTGATGGTAATTGTCTGTTATGGCTGTTTCATTTGGTAATTGTCTGTCATGGCTGTTGCTGATGGTAATTGTCTGTCATGGCTGTTTCTGATAGTAATTGTCTGTCATTGCTGTTTCAGATGGTAATTGTCTGTCATTGCTGTTTCAGATGGTAATTGTCTGTCATGGCTGTTGTTGATGGTAATTGTCTGTCATGGCTGTTTCATATGGTAATTGTCTGTCATGGCTGTTGCTGATGGTAATTGTCTGTCATTCGCTGTTTCTGATGGTAATTGTCTGTCATGGCTGTTTCTGATGGTAATTGTCTGTTATGGCTGTTTCATATGGTAATTGTCTGTTATGGCTGTTTCTGATGGTAATAGTTCTTTTTTTGGTTTCTGACATTGGTCAGTTCTGTTAAAATAAATTGGTAAAATATAATTCATAAAAATAAAAACACTTGTGGAGATTAAGAAAGTATATACTCGAGTCACGAGGAGCGCGGTAGCCCAGTATATAATGAGCATATTTACTATCATCAGGTTCTAGGTGCGAAACCACATCAGGACAAAAATAAATCCGTGTCGTGATTTCTCGTCTGACACGACCGTTTATCCAGTCGACCCAGCGGTAAATGGGTACCTGATGCATAAACTAGGGAAAGTAAAGACATCAAGGAAGGGAACTAGCCACCCCACCTAAAAATTGCTGCGAAATAGTACACGAAGGGTTATCTTCATCCCCGGCGGCAGATTCCTGCCATGGGACTTACCTTGACCGTTTTACAATTAAGTGGTCAACATTCACGCCTCTCAGTAATTTTGTAAAATTCTGCGTATGCCCACATATGGCAGACCAATAACATCTAAGGGATGATGTGGTCAGTATTGCCGTCGCCTTTTCTGTCCCAGAAAATATGATCCCGATTTGCGTTTGCTGTGTAGATCTAAGTTCTGTAGTTAAGTTCTGTGTTCTATGTTCTGTAGTTAAGTTCTGTGTTCTATGTTCTGTAGTTAAGTTCTGTGTTCTATGTTCTGTAGTTAAGTTCTGTGTTCTATGTTCTGTAGTTAAGTTCTGTGTTCTATGTTATGTAGTTAAGTTCTGTGTTCTAAGTTCTGTAGTTAAGTTCTGTAGTTAAGTTCTGTGTTCTATGTTCTGTAGATAAGTTCTGTGTTCTATGTTCTGTAATTAAGTTCTATGTTCTGTAGTTAAGTTCTGTGTTCTATGTTCTGTAGTTAAGTTCTGTGTTCTATGTTCTGTAGTTAAGTTCTGTGTTCTATGTTCTGTAGTTAAGTTCTATGTTCTGTAGTTAAGTTCTGTGTTCTATGTTCTGTAGTTAAGTTCTGTGTTCTATGTTCTGTAGTTAAGTTCTGTGTTCTATGTTCTGTAGTTAAGTTCTGTGTTCTATGTTCTGTAGTTAAGTTCTGTGTTCTATGTTCTGTAGTTAAGTTCTGTGTTCTATGTTCTGTAGTTAAGTTCTGTGTTCTATGTTCTGTAGCTGGTATAAACAGTTTTTACGCTGAACTAGAAAATTGAACCTGCACAAACCAACTTTGGAATTCAGTAGCTAATGACTACAGTACCGTGGCTACGCAGTACATCACAACCGAATCCCTCGTCAAATACACAGTCATGTGGACTCATTAAAAAATAATTATTCAAGAGTTTGACTTTTCCGTAAATTTCCATTTGCTTTCAATACAAGATATACTCAAAGTGGCCATTGAAAATGACGGAAAAATTCAGTCATGTTTGAAAGAAGAAACCAATGAATTCACAGGACTGTATGACAGACGAGAGACTCTTCTCGGCTAACACTAAATTTAACCCTACCTACGCCATTGATTACATTGATTTAAAAAAAATCATTTGACCAACAACAAATGACAAAATCAAACAAAGTGTGAACAGCCAGCGTACAACCAAAGAAGAAGTAGAGAAGAACGTAACCAGCGATTGTGTGTACAGTAGACAGAACGTAACCAGCGATTGTGTGTACAGTAGACAGAACGTAACCAGCGATTGTGTGTACAGTAGACAGAATGTAACTAGCGATTGTGTGTACAGTAGACAGAATGTAACTAGCGATTGTGTGTACAGTAGACAGAATGTAACTAGCGATTGTGTGTACAGTAGACAGAATGTAACTAGCGATTGTGTGTACAGTAGACAGAATGTAACTAGCGATTGTGTGTACAGTAGAGAGAACGTTGTTTAGTCGACTGCTCAAACTCATAATCAACGAAGCCATATTTAAATGATATGTAAGGAAGCTAAATATAATCATAGCCTTATTAAGTATCGGTAGCTTAGTAGACAGTGCGTTTTCTTACTACCACTGCTGTAAAGCGTCCTAGGTTCGAAACCACTTTCGGTCAAATAAAAATTCGGGTTCTGTTTTTCCGCCTAACACAGCGTTCCTCCAATCAACCCAGCTGTAAATGGGTACCTAACACATGCGGTAGGAAAGGTAGACACAGAAAGGAGTGGAACTAGCCATCCCACCTAATAGTTGCTGCGGCTTAGTACATGAAGAGTTATCTTAACCCCCGACGACATGTTGCTGTCATGGTACCTACCTTTAACTTAGTACATGAAGAATTATCTTCATCCCTGTCGGTTTGTTGCTGACATGAGACCTATCTTTAACTTCGTAGCTAAGTAGCGTCTAAAATCTCTAACTAAGTAGCGTCGAAAATAGGCAATGGCGACAGAGGCGGTGGCTTAGGGAAAAAAACCCAAAAGTAGTATCTCAGTTACCAAGGGGTGCCACAAATCGTACTATGTTAGTTTATGTAAGAGTGTGGAAGTACCTTCTGCAGAGCATTAAATGTCATAGCACTGTTATCATAGGAAATCACAGTGGGGGTACTTTTCTTCATCAGACTATTAACCTACCCGTTCCTATTCCTCTTTCTCTACGCCCATCCTGTCCGATATGGACATCCCAATGATAGCGTGATGGTGCAATTTTCTTCTTCTTCTGCGTTAGTTCTCAAATTAGTGCACATTAGCAGGATATAGTCTGAAGACAGGAATGCGTTTTGTCATAGTTTACAGCTTGGCTACGATACCTCCGCATTTCAGCCTGAAACATTGCACATCAATATGGTTTTTAGGTAACTTTAGGATGAGATAGCCAACTCCAACCCCAAAACCTCTTTAGTCGTCTCTTACTACGTACATGGCAAGTAACAGTGTCACTGTTTTTGCTCCCCTCTTAAGCTCCTATAAGACTGGACGGATAACACCATTGTAACAGTCAGTACACGACATAGGTAACAGGGAGATAACGTTGGTCATTGTCACTATCTAGAGACAATCAGTTGTTTTTGCAGTTAATTCCCTTTCTCACACCCGATATGTATCTCCGCTTGGGTCGTAGCTGTGTTAGCGGGTCTGAACGGGAGCCAAGAATAGAAACACTGCAACTTGCTATGCATATCGTGAGATGAGACTATGGAAGATGGGCGTTTGGTTGATTACATCATCGTGTGATCTCTGTTGTGATGAAGACTGCTCAAGACCTAGACATTAGCTACTGGTATTAAGCTACGAGAAGCTAGAGCGTTTGTCTCACATCCGTAAGATTATACCGGAAATACACTTGCAGAGAGAAAGGGTTCAGTACCTGATGGGCTCAGGTGCTATTGGGACAAGGTCGCTGAGCTCGAGAACGCCTTGCCCTCAAACGCGTGGTGTGAGACTCGAACTTGGGCGAGGGGTTCACGATGTCGGTGAATGCCATAGGACTCGGTGAATGAGGGCGAAAGAGCTAGGGTCCAACTCTTCTGTTGAGTTCTTCCTCTTAAGGAACTATGCTCACAGATGAGAAACGGTTCAGTACCCGATGGGCCCAGGCACAGTACGTCCAACTACACGAGAATCGCCTGGGCGAAGAGTAACCACACACACGTATGCCTGGCGACAGATAGGGAGGCTGTCACAGGCTAGGGTAGCTCACCCGAATTGTCAAGGCATTGCCGAAATCGGATGTGATAGCGCCTTTATTTTTACTATTTTTACTGTTTGTTAATTGTTTGTCTTGTATATTTTCGTGAAAGAGATTTATAGGTTGAAACATTGAAACTGTCTTGCATATTTTTATTTCTATGTTTTCATACCCAAACTCTCGAATTTAATAGTCTGTGAGTTCATCATTAAGCTGATAGACCTTGTGTTTTTCGTAAGTACTATTGTTATACAAAGTGATTGTTTTATATGTATGTACATAGGCAAGAGCAGCTCATGCAAACTGATCTTCTTCTTTCCTTCCTCTTTTACCCTTTACGGGTGTCGAGGGAGATACAATGTTCTTGTTCTCGCTTTTCTGGTAGCTTCAGATAATGTTATGTGGTGTTCGTGTAATGTCTCTTTGATGTTGTCGATCCAGCGTACTCTAGGTCTACCCTTGGCTCTTCTTTCTGCTTCTCCTCTCTTCATATATACTTTATAAACTAATGAATCACACGTCATTCTTTCCAGATGACCAAACCATTGTATCTGTTGGTTTTGTATGTATTGTAGAATTGACTTAACACCCACTCTTTCTCTTATGACATCGTTTCTAATTCTGTGTCTTCTGGTCACTCCTGTGGCTTTTCTCAGACATCTCATCTCTGTTGTAACCAGCTATCTCTTATGTTTTGTTGTTAAGGACCATGTTAGACATTGGTAGCACAGAGTTCGAATGAAGATACTTTGGATTACAGAAATAAAAGTCAACGAAAACAAACATATATGAAGCACACACAAACAATACATATTCAGAGAACTCTTCTACCCCTAACGCTGCAAGGCACTAAGAGGTATAACTCGAAAAGAAAGAAAGAAGATTATTGATATAAAGTTTTACATCAATCTCACTTATTTTATCGATCTGTTTTCGCATGCTCTCCTCATTAAGGAGATGAAAAAAGCATACATGTATGTTGGTTTGAGATTACAACCACGTCATTGTTCTGATAGCATACATGTATGTAGGTTTGAGATTACAACCACGTCATTGTTCTGATAGCATACATGTATGTAGGTTTGAGATTACAACCACGTCATTGTTCTGATAGCATACATGTATGTAGGTTTGAGATTACAACCACGTCATTGTTCTGATAGCATACATGTATGTAGGTTTGAGATTACAGCCACGTCATTGTTCTGATAGCATACATGTATGTAGGTTTGAGATTACAACCTCGTCATTGCACTGATGGCATACATGTATGTAGGTTTGAGATTACAACCACGTCATTGCACTGATGGCATACATGTATGTAGGTTTGAGATTACAGCCACGTCATTGTTCTGATAGCATACATGTATGTAGGTTTGAGATTACAGCCACGTCATTGTTCTGATAGCATACATGTATGTAGGTTTGAGATTACAACCACGTCATTGCACTGATAGCATACGTGAATGTAGGTTTGAGATTACAACCACGTCATTGCACTGATGGCATACATGTATGTAGGTTTGAGATTACAACCACGTCATTGCACTGATAGCATACATGTATGTAGGTTTGAGATTACAACCACGTCATTGCCCTGATTATTTCCATGATCTCCATCATCATGCCACTTGTGGTCGTGGCAGAAGTATCGCTGTCCTCTCTCATATTTCTCTGTCCAACCTGTGCCATAAACGCCCATGAACTGAACACATTTTAGACAGCAGTTTAAAAGTGTTATCTAGTATATTCAATAGAAGCTGTGGCTTAGTACATGAAGAATTATCTTCATCCCCGACCTCAGGTTGCTGCCATGGGACATACCTTTAACTTTACCTAGTGTATTATACAGGTTTCTTTTTCTTGATTAGAAACTCGCCTCACAGCACGTGGGGCATTCCCATAAGTGCTCCGCCCTCTGTTCCAGCAGCCATTTGACTCGATGGTGTTTCGAGTCTAATGCTGCCGAAACAGACGTCGACAGCAGGGCACAACTCTGGCCTTGCGACAGGTTTCTTTGTTGTTCCGCCCACCCACGCCGTGCCCGTAACTAGTTCCAGCACAACGTCGGCCTGTCGTAACAACATGGTAACTGTTATCGAAGGTTACGACTACGACTCAATATATTATACAGGTATACAGAGGAAACAAAATAACAGGCTTTTTTCCAGGAAAATAGTAGTTTAAAGGTGTTTGCTAATATATTACACAGGTAAACAGAAGAAAAGAAATAACAGGTGTTTGCTAATATATTACACAGGTAAACAGAAGAATAGAAGTAACAGGTGTTTGCTAATATATTACACAGGTAAACAGAAGAAAAGAAGTAACAGGTGTTTGCTAATATATTACACAGGTAAACAGAAGAAAAGAAGTAACAGGTGTTTGCTAATATATTACACAGGTAAAGAAAAGAAAAGAAATAACAGGTGTTTGCTAATATATTACACAGGTAAACAGAAGAAAAGAAGTAACAGGTGTTTGCTAATATATTACACAGGTAAAGAAAAGAAAAGAAATAACAGGTGTTTGCTAATATATTACACAGGTAAAGAAAAGAAAAGAAATAACAGGTGTTTGCTAATATATTACACAGGTAAACAGAAGAATAGAAGTAACAGGTGTTTGCTAATATATTACACAGGTAAAGAGAAGAAAAGAAATAACAGGTGTTTGCTAATATATTACACAGGTAAAGAAAAGAAATAACAGGTGTTTGCTAATATATTACGCAGGTAAAGAAAAGAAGTTACAGGTGTTTGCTAATATATTACACAGGTAAACAGAAGAACGGAAATTACAGATGTATTTACAGGTAAACATAAAGAAGAAAACAGAAGGTGTGTTAATACGTGCACATACACACATAAAAAATGAGAAAACGAGTGCAGCTTTTACAAATAATACATTTTTTTAAAGTTTGACAATTCATAAAATAAGTAGAGTGTTTATACAAGCCAGTGTTAGGGGGATAAACATATTTATGTAAACAATTAGATTTTTGGTACATACATATGTACATGTATACGGATCTGAAAAAATATCATAATAGTGGCCACGTGTATATACAAACGTCTGTGGTATGGTTAATGCAGATGAAATAACAGTTGGATATATTCGAATTTTAGAAAGGATACATCGACTATTTAAGTTCATGAGCTGTGTTATAGAATCAGGGTACACACAAAGCGATGACGACATATAAATGGATATTTACAGAGAAACAGTGACAAGATGCGAGAAAATAGTTTGCGGGAAACTCATTCTAAATACAGATTCTTACCAGATTTGATGACACAGTTATATATTTCATTCTGCGTTCAGATCATAATCAGGTTCTAACATTCTTGCTCTGCGTACAGATCATAATCAGGTTATAACATTCTTGCTCTGCGTACAGATCATAATCAGGTTATAACATTCTTGCTCTGCGTACAGATCATAATCAGGTTATAACATTCTTGCTCTGTATTCAGATCATAATCAGGTTATAACATTCTTGCTCTGTATTCAGATCATAATCAGGTTATAACATTCTTGCTCTGTATTCAGATCATAATCAGGTTATAACATTCTTGCTCTGCGTACAGATCATAATCAGGTTATAACATTCTTGCTCTGCGTACAGATCATAATCAGGTTATAACATTCTTGCTCTGCGTTCAGATCATGATAAAATTAGAGGAAACATGATACATGCATCTCATTCTGTATACATATTCTGATCAGAGAAAACTAGGTACATGTTTCTCACCCAGCGCACAGATCCTGACAAGACTTGAGAAAACAGGATAGAGATCTCAATCTGCACACAGATCCTGACAAGACTTGAGAAAATAGAATACAGAGATCTCACCCTGCGCACAGATTGTGACAAGACTTAAAAAACAGTAAAGTTAACCCATATAAAGTATTAACGCCGTAGGGGTCTGAGATGTTAGCGATATCACATTTAAGTGGTTCTGTTATATGAGGGATTTAGCCATCTTCTCTCCCTCGCATTTTTTACTTCCCGGTTTAATTCAGTGTCCAATTAAGGCCGGGTCGACGCGGGAGCCGTTGCGATCTGAAAAATATTTCCGCCTCAACTGGGGAATGGACACAGAACCACTCACATGCGAAGCCAGTGCGCTAACCACTGCGCTGTCACAAGACTATACGGCACATGATCGAAAGATTTCTTTCTGGTACGCATTCTAACAATGAAAACCATATTACATTACATCGTTCTCCCCGTAAATGATGTTAATATCCTGACAAAACTAGACGAAACAAGATACATAAATCTCACCCTTCGTACAGATCCTGACAAAACTAGACGAAACAAGATACATAAATCTCACCCTTCGTACAGATCCTGACAAAACTAGACGAAACAAGATACATAAATCTCACCCTTCGTACAGATCCTGACAAAACTAGACGAAACAAGATACATAAATCTCACCCTTCGTACAGATCCTGACAAAACTAGACGAAACAAGATACATAAATCTCACCCTTCGTACAGATCCTGACAAAACTAGACGAAACAAGATACACAGATCTCACCCTTCGTACAGATCCTGACAAAACTAGACGAAACAAGATACACAGATCTCACCCTTCGTACAGATCCTGATAAAACTAGACGAAACAAGATACATAGATCTCACCCTTCGTACAGATCCTGCTTAAAGGAACTCGGGTTACAATGAATTATTGTCTATGTACAGATACTGACAAAACTAGAGAATATAGAGTACCGAGTACATGGATTTGGCTCTGCGTACATATTTAGACAAGACTAGATGAGACACGATTCCATATATTGACATCTTCTTCTACACCATGACTCCATGAATATTACATTCTTTCTGTGCTTGGATTTCCTGCAATTATAAACAATACATTCTTTTTAATGCTTGAATTCCCTGCATTTATAAGTAATATATTTCTTTTTGAACTTGGATTCCCTGTTATTGTGGGCAATATATTCCATTTTTGTTTTCTTTGATTTATTGCAGTTATGAGCAATGTATTTCTATTGTTGTGCACAATATATTGAGCGTGTGTATATATATATATATATATATATATATATATATATATATATATATATATATATATATATATATATATATATATATATATATATATATATATATATATATATAAAAGGAACATGTGAGGTCTATTTAATCTAATCGGTAAGGAACAGGTGCGGTCTAGTTAATCTAATCGGTAAGGAACATGTGAGTTCTATTTTATCGGTACAGAAATTCTCGATATAAAGTACAAACAATAAATAATAAATATAATTGAGCATTTTGAAAAGTTTGTTAAAGAGAGAAATTTGGGATAAAAGCATGCGCTATAGAGGGGTTCCACTGTATACAAGACTCATTAAAAGGTTTCAATAATCCTGACACACCAGAGCACACATGAAGGTTGAAACTGTAGTGTATACTGTTAGTTGTATTTTCTTTTCTCATACCCTATAGTCTTACAGTCTATGTTTGTTTATTGTAAAAACATACTTTGCTTGTCCTTGATAGATATGGCTTTCTTGATTCGAAACTGGCCTCATAGCATGTGGGGCATTCCCATAAGTGCTCCGCCTTCTGTTCCAGCAGTCATCCGACTCGATGGTGTTTCGAGTCTAATGTCGCCGAAACAGATGTTGACATCAGGGCACAACTCTGACCGGTGCGACAGGTTTCTTTGTTGTTCCACCCCACCACGCCGTGCCCGTAACTAGTTCAAGCACAACTTCGGGCTGTCGGAACAACATGGTAACTGTTATCGAAGGTGACGACTACGGGATTCTACAGATGACGTGCCATGAAGATAACCTCAATATAAAGGCATGTCATCTACTAAGGTTTTCTGTTGCATGGTTGGTTTGTCTAGTGAGCCATTGGTGAGACCCAAAGACGCAACCGCATGCGTATATTGGGCTTGTGTTACACGTAAGCACTATTGAAATAGTACTATGGATGAAAACGGGGAGGATGGGGGGGGGCACACTTTGAATTTTCTTTGATTACGTCTAGATCAGGAAACATCGGTAGACGGAGCTAGTAATAGTAATTTTAAAAAAGATTAAAACACTTTGAAATTTCTCTGAGGATAAGGAACATTTATCTGAGGATAAAGATAGTTGCGAGATAAGAAAGATATACAATATACATAATCTATTATCATTAAAAATCCTTCGCCAATTGCTGGAAGAGATGGATCTCTCATGGGAATGCAGTATAACCGGCGTCGATTCGTCAAATCATGTGTTTTGTGTCGTTATAACTACTACAAAATATACAGTTTTCTGGTGCGTTTACGTATTTCTAGTTCACACATCAGATCACATTTTTATAGTTCACAGACTATGTAACATATTTCTAGTTTACACAACAAATCACATTTTTCTAGTTCACACACCGAAAAACATATTTCTAGTTCACACATCATATAACATATTTCTAGTTCACACTTCAGATCACATTTTTTTATAATTCACACAAAGTAGCATATATTTCTAATGAACGCACTAGATCACATATCTCTAATTAACACACCAGATCACATGTTTTTAGTTCACACTCCAGATCACATATCTCTAATTAACACACCAGATCACATGTTTTTAGTTCACACTCCAGATCACATATCTCTAATTAACACACCAGATCACATGTTTTAGTTCACACACCAGATCAAATATTTCTAGTTCACACAACATATCACACAATTGGAGTGCACAATGTTGTATTTTATCACATATTTATCACTTATAAACTGTATTTAAAAAAATGGAAATTACATAGTATAGCACATATCTGCTGGTTACATACAATTTGTGGAAATTACATAGTAATTACTAAATTTGGAACTGAAATTGTAGATCACATAATTTCACTAAATACATCAGTCACTAAATACACCAGATCACATATTTGGTATTTATATAATTGATCACATATTTGCGTTTCAAATTCCATATAACATATTTGTAACTTTTACAGTACAAGACATATTTTAGTTCATTCACCACACCATTTTTTTGTAGATCACTGCCAGATCACATGTTTACTGCTCAATTTCAAATCACATGCTATAGATTATTTTCAGATCACATGTATATATTTCAGCATCTGATCAATTGTTTGTAGTGTATTTCTAGATCACATGTTTCTAACATACCGTCATACACATGCTTAAAGACCAGCAACAGATCACATGTTTGCAGCCTGGTTTCATGCCACATGTTTGTAACCTGGTTTTATATGACATGTTTATACCCTTGTTTCATATCACATGTTTGTAGCCTGAATTCATATCACATATTTGTAGAATGGTTTCATATCACATTTTTGTAGAATGGTTTTATATCAAATTTTTGTAGCCTGGTTTCATATCACATTTTTGTAGCCTGGTTTCATATCACATATTTGTAGTTTGGTTTCATATCACATATTTGTAGAATGTTGTCATATCACATATTTGTAGTTTGGTTTCATATCATATATTTTTAGAATGGTTTCATACTACATGTTTGTAGCTTAGTGTTAGATAATATGCTTGCAGCTTAGTTTCATAAGCGTCAAATCATACGTGTGTAGCTTAATAAAATATCATATGTTTGTATATCACTACCAGACCACACATGTTTGTAGACCACTACCAGACAACACGTTTGTAGAACACTACCAGACAACACGTTTGTAGAACACTAGAAGACAACATGTCTGTAGACCACTACCAGACAACACGTTTGTAGAACACTACCAGACAACATCTCTGTAGACCACTACCAGACAACATGTCTGTAGACCACTACGAGACATGTCTGTAGACCACTACCAAACAACATGTCTGTAGACCACTACAAGACAACATCTCTGTAGACCACTACCAGACAACATGCCTGTAGACCACTACCAGACAACAAGTCTGTAGACCACTACCAGACAACATGTTTGTAGACCACTACCAGACAACATGTTTGTAGACCACTACCAGACAACAAGTCGGTAGACCACTACCAGACAACATGTCTGTAGACCATTACCAGACAACATGTCTGTAGACCACTACCAGACAACACGTTTGTAGAACACTACCAGACAACATGTCTGTAGACCACTACCAGACAACACGTCTGTAGACCACTACCAGACAACACGTTTGTAGAACACTACCAGACAACAAGTCTGTAGACCACTACCAGACAACATGTCTGTAGACCACTACCAGACAACATGTCTGTAGACCACTACAAGACAACATCTCTGTAGACCACTACCAGACAACATGCCTGTAGACCACTACCAGACAACAAGTCTGTAGACCACTACCAGACATCATGTTTGTAGACCACTACCAGACAACATGTTTGTAGACCACTACCAGACAACATGTTTGTAGACCACTACCAGACAACATGTTTGTAGACCACTACCAGACAACATGTTTGTAGACCACTACCAGACAACATGTTTGTAGACCACTACCAGACAACATGTTTGTATATCACTACCAGACAACATGTTTGTATATCACTACCAGACAACATGTTTGTAGACCACTACCAGACAACATGTTTGTATATCACTACCAGACAACATGTTTGTATATCACTACCAGACAACATGTTTGTATATCACTACCAGACAACATGTTTGTATATCACTACCAGACAACATGTTTGTAGACCACTACCAGACAACATGTTTGTATATCACTACCAGACAACATGTCAGTAGACAACTACCAGTTTTGAAGTATGTGTTCCTGGGTATGTATACCTGTTCCGCATGGACATTAATTTAGGTGGGCCACCTCTATTCCTCAGAGGAATTTCAAAGTATCTCAGTCCTTTATCACATGTTTGTATCTCACTACCAGACCACACATATTTGTATCTCACTACCAGACCACACATGTTTGTATCTCACTACCAGACCACACATATTTGTATCTCACTACCAGACCACACATGCTTGTATCTCTTAACCAGACCACACATGCTTGTATCTCTTAACCAGACCACACATGCTTGTATCTCTTAACCAGACCATATGTTTCAAACCATAAATATCTAATGACTTTATACGCCATAGACACGGGTGTGTGAGCAGTTTCTGTTCTCTCCCTTGACGCTGCCCAATCACGACAGACACCCATGTATAATCAACACATACACTCATTAATATGTCCGGCTGGTTACTTCCACTAGTATCCAAGGCCTACGAGGCTGTCTGCTACTTCTTAACAAACTCACGAATCACACAACGATATTATGTTAAGGCAACACTGGGAATATTTTGTGCAAGGGGAAAGGCAGACAGATGACATCATCCAAGGCAATCAACATATGTCAGCAGACACCAATAGTAATACAGTCAAATCCCTTTATAGCAACATGACCTGAACCGACTTAATATGTATGTAATAACGGAAATTCGCTACACACAGTACAAACAATAAAGAATAAATATAATTTGGGATTTTGAAAAATGGTACATAGAAAAAGTTGTTATAAGATGATGCGCTGTAGAGAGATTCCATTGTAACAGTGAAATCCCCTTATAGCGCATACGTTTATAACATAATTTCCTATTTAACAACGCTTTTAAAAACTATAAATTAGTTTATTCTATAGTGTATCGCTCGTGTGGCAACCGGGGCATGGAGTTCTATTTCAGAATGCAAAGAATAGGGCAACTACCTTCTTTTAAGGCATGTCGTAGGAGGCGACTAAGATGTTTTTGGGGAATGTGCTGACAACCTGTCATCTGTGAAAAAGTCATTGTCACTGCAGGTCTTGCCTGAAATTTTTACTTTTGCATCTGTCAAATGGTCTGCATGTATGACAGAGTGATGCAGGCCGTGAATATTGCAACTTTGTCCTTTTACAGCACAATCCTTGGTGGCGGTAATGATAGGTAAGCTTCTGATGGGTCAACAGATCTCTCGGAAGAATAATGGACTAGTTGGCCTAGAAGTATAAACTAGACTCCTGTCTGGACGTGATGATCCTGTGATACTTCTAAACCAGGATGCCTCCATTCAAGGATTAAACATGCATCCATAAACCCTCATTAACACAACCGTTCTTTAGAGACAGCAAACATGCGTCCATTGAGAAGAAGCTGTGTTTTTGCTAGGAAGGCTATGGGATGTTGAGAAATACCAGTTTATAGAGAAATTGATTATTTCATCATCGCCATCATCATCGCCATCATCATCATCGCCATCATTGTATGTAACGAATGTCGATTATTTTATACATATTTTGTCGATCAGGACGAAATGGTTAGTAAGGAATTCCACTGTATTTTAAATAAGATTAATAAACAATAAACATCAGGGAAGGTGACGTGGGGATTGGGGGATACATGCAAGAGGAGCGGCAGGGAGATGGAAATATGGAGGAGGATAGTACGATAGGATCAAGGAGAGGGGGGATTTAAGAGAAGGGAGGTATAAATGAAATGGTAGTAGACGATAGGATTACAGAGAAGGTAATGAGATGGTAATTGGTGTGGAGAGAGAGAGAGAGAGAGAGAGACGGAAAGAAGATGTTGTGAAGAGAGAGGAAGGAACGATGTGGTGGAGAGGGAGGTAGATATAGTGGAGTGACAGAGAGGGAGGGAAGATATGGTAGGAAAAAGAGCAAACATAGGGGGTAGAGAGAGAGAGAGAGAGAGAGAGAGAGAGGGAAGATGATAGGTGGGAGATGCAGAGTGACAGATCACGGATTAGAATATATATATATATATATGACACATGTAGAGAAAAATGGAGAAGGGAGATATAATAAGGGAAGAGAAAGAGCAGAATGGAGAAATAATAAAGAAAGAGAAAGAGTAGAATGAAGAAGGGAGATTAATAAGGGAAGAGAAAGAGCAGAATGGGAGAAGATATTGGTTAAGGGAATTTATGGGAGAAGGTAGTCTGGATTTAGGAAAGAGGAGTACACGTAGTTTAGGGAAAGAAAGGGAGATGTGAAACAGGAGGAAAGGAGAATACATCTAGGTTAGGGGAAGTAATAGGGAAGATGGTTATATGATGAGGAAAAGAGATGGAAATGCCTCAAAGATATGAAAATTAAACATGCATAAAACAGGCCGAGGTCACGATGTTTCTGACATTTCGTGCTCAAAGAATTTAATAACCGGTATCTCGTGGATAGATGTTGTTTTGAACTGATGTGACATTAAACTAATATCGTGTGATTTGGCTGGAAGTCGACGTATAAATATCGTATCTTCACACATTTCATCGTCCTTCTCTTCAATGCTGTCTTGAGGCGAGATTCTTCTTGCAGAACTTGCGCTGCTCTCACTTCCTAGACTGGCACTGCGCATGTTCGGAGCTAACCGGTCACGACCAGTTCCACGTGACTCACTCATCAACCCGGGTTCTGTATGTTTTCTCTGTAACCTGTGTCTGCTTATTTCAGGTAAACCTGTACTACTTAATCGTCCACTCCCGGTTGCTTGTCGAACAGATGTAGGGATTTCCTGACGAACAAATTCGTTAAAAATTGAATTGGTTTTTTGATCGATACTATAATCTCTGATTAAATACTGACATCTATGTCCACGGGGATGGGACCTAAAAAATCTGGCAAACACAGACATTTTATTTTGCAGACTCCCATCTTCAGATCTTTCACGAGAATGTAGGTCACTTCTGAGTTCTGTTTCCGGTTCGTGTATGCTTTCATACACGTGAACCGCTTGTCTTTCTCTGGAATATTCCCGCCTTTTTTTCGAAGCTGTGTTTGCACCACGACGGTGAAAATGTGAGGGGCCCGGAGAAGCTTTCCACAGAGGCTCATTCTTTGGGTTTGAAATTGTACCAGTGTTACGTCGGGCTGTGTGATGGGTTGACGTTGTACTGACATCATCGCCTAGACCTGCTGCTCCCTGGTGACCGCACGTCTGACACACAGCTTCTCCTCTTTCGACGCTAGTGCGTCTATCCCTACGAGCAGCAATTCCTTCACCGCACTCAACACTAGCTCTCATGTCCCATTTAGAATTCTCTATCTCACAAATCTCTTTAGAATTTTGCTGTTGATTTTCCAAAGATTTGTAACCACTATCCGCCTTCATCTGTCTTAACTTGCTAGCCTGACTCTCGTTGGTGCTGTCAGTGTTGTCCGTCGTTGTCGATGACTCGAATGAAGTTGTTGTCATTTCATATCTGGAAGTGTCAGAGATGTCACCGTCAGTCTCCACGCTGTCAAAACTGTTCTCAACACTTGTTGACTGATTACCTCTCTTAAGTCGCTCGCCCATAACATTTCGGTAGCTTTGGCGACGATTTTCGTAGTTAGGGTGCAAGAAATTGACGTGGTTCAGTGGTTTTGCCGAAGAGATTTCAAACTGAATACCGCTATCTCTATGATCACTTGGACACGGCTCACTTTGCGCGCTAGATTCAAACGAGGTTGTATTTGGTGTCACGTGTTCTCTATCCGGGGATTCATCCGGTGACGTCAAATCCTCCATTCTAATAGTATCACTACATTCCTCCTCTTCTTCCAATGTTGTGCGCAGGCGCCACAAAGCGCGGTACTTCCTGTTTCCGTTGAGTGTCTCGGTATCCTCAGTGCGGTCATGTACCTGTCTATCGTCAACCAATATGACGTCATCAAACTCAATACCACACGGGAAACCACTTGTGTCCTCGTTAAGCTGCTCGAGACTTCCAGTATCATTGTACCTGACCTTTGAACTCGTGGGTGATGTCAACTCTGAGACAATGTCATAATCTGTGTTGTAAAATGGGCCTTTAGAAAATTCGGTTATTTTCAAAACATCGTAATCTTCGACATTATCATCGTAACTTCGAGTTTTCCTATTGTCTCTGTAAGCGCTTTGTCTTGGAGATTCTAAACTGTGAGAGTTGGTAGGTTTACCCATAGCATGCCTCTTTGATTGGGACACACTTTGGAGTGACCACGACTCTGCATGAGAACGTGCTCTGTCAAGACGGTACAAAAGTCTCTGATGAAGTTCTTCAGAACTATCTGTGCTGTGACTAAGGCTGTCCCGGTTACTGGCGTGCTGGTGAACCTCCACTGAAACTTGTGTCCGTACAGGTCTATGGGCTGAGTAATTTGAACGTGTTGTGTCTTTGATGGGTCTAAATGGGGAAGGCGGGGAATCTCTTGTGTCTTCCCGACGAGCGTGCAAAGGTGATATGCTCAACGGAAACTCAAATATCGGTCTGACAGTTGGCGATGATGACGACCGTGTGTCTTCTTTCATAGAAATTTGTGAAGGAGACGGAGTGTTAATGATTATTCTACTAACTCTGCAGCTGGGCGATGGTGATTCATGTTTATCTCTTGACTGCCGAAAGTGATCGTCTAACTGCTGCATCTCCCGGCTATGCCGTGGTAGGCTGTCCCTGTCTGTCGGTGTCTTATACAGATCATGCTGCTGCTGTTGATGTAGAAACTGCTGCTGCGGATGTATGAACTGCTGTTGGTGATGTTCCCCCTCAAATGCTGTTTCTTGATGTGATATATCAGACGTGCTCACGCGTTCATCCAGCGATGAAAAACGGAACTGGAGACCATCCAGAAGTACACGCCCTTGAACAGTCGAGCCAGCTCCCCCCATCGAGAATTGTCGGGGCAAGGAACGCCCAATTTTGGAATGTTTCAAATGGTGGTAGTCGCCTTCATTATACCTAGATAAAAGAAAAGATAAAATAGGATGAGACGTGGATAAATGATGAAATGAGATGAAAATATAGATCACTGACAAATGTGACTTTTACAAATACGGGTTGAGATAAACTAAACAAATACGGGTTGAGATAAACTAAACAAATACGGGTTGAGATAAACTAAACAAATACGGGTAGAGATAAACTAAACAAATACGGGTTGAGATAAACTAAACAAATACGGGTTGAGATAAACTAAACAAATATTTGTTTACTGCAGGCTATCACTATAATCATCATTACTACAATCATCCTCAGCATCATCACCATTATTTCTACGATCATCGGCATTATTATCGTCACTGAGGTCATCATCAACATTCTCATCAACACTGTCCCTATCGTCTTCTCATCATCATTCTTATCATCGTAAAAATTATCATCATCATCATTTCCACTATCATGTCATCAATATTACTACCATCATAATTGTCATCATCATTACAATTCATCATTACAATTCATCATTAAAATTCATCATTACAATTCATCGTTGCGATCATCGTTATCATTGACATCAATCCCATCATCATATTATCATCGCCATCATTACAATCATCATCGCCATCATTACAATCATCATCGCCATCATTACCGCCATCATCATCATAATATTATCCATATCACACACTGACTAGTATTAGAAATACTATGTACACACGTGGCAAGGCTGAAATTTAAGGTCTGAAGCATGAGCGTCAATAGTGCCGTTTTCTGTTGAGAATAATATTGATAAAGACCTTCTGGTCGAAATGTCGATTTGTGTGTGTGTGTGTGTGTGTGTGTGTGCGTGCGTGTGTGCGTGCGTGCGTGTGTGTGTGTGTGTGTGTGTGTCCTGTTATTAGCTAAACGTCATTACCATGTTTCACGTTTCAATAGTTTTATAAAACGTCTGATCCTAGATTTTTTTTCAATCAGCCAATCATCTTCACCCTTCATTCTCAAACTCTTGCGGGTTAGCAGGATGCAGTCCGAATAACGGAATGAGCTATATCATGGTTTACAGCTTTGCTGCGATACTTGAATTTTTACATAACACGTCAAATATTACCAAGGATTTTGGGTCACTTTGACGTATGGAATAGTACAACCAACATCTTCACCCTCGACCCAAATAAACAAAATATCGACAGGTGACTCCAATATCATGCATACCAGCAACAACGTAGATACAACAGGGGAGGAGGTTTGGTGATGGTGGTAGTAATGGAGATCATGGCAGTAATGATGATGGTAGTAATGATGATGGTAGTAGTAATGGTAAAATGCAACCAGCTATGGACGCTTCCAGTGAGTGTGGAACAGAATGGTGACTATTTTAGTTACATTTAATAATATATACTCTGTGCAGTCTGTCAAGCAGAGGTACAGAGCTCGTCTGTATCAGCAATGTCTTTGATTCAATTCCCGTCGCAGGCGTTTGCGCATCAGGTCGTTCAAAAAACAACAAACTATTGAACGTATTTATATTGTCTATAGAATCATTACAAGAAGAAAATTATGGGTTGATGCAAGACCATATTCAATAAATACCTTCCAACAGAATTAATTAGGACACCTTTGATTACGTATTTTAGTACAACCGAGTCCGCAGTCACATGTATACAAAGTTCAAGATTGGCAACATTGTCATGTGTACATGTGGACAGACAGCACAGCGTGCCAAACATATACTTCAAGAGTGTTCTGAGCATGAAATGCTGAGGCAGACATATTGGCCAGATTATACAACACTGGAATCAAAGCTCTATGGGCCACGGGATGAACTACAAAAGACAGTGCGTTTTATTCAGGAGATAGAATTACAGATATAGACATGTTTCAAGTGAACGAAAGAAGAAGAAGAAGAAGAACGTCTTTTAGTTATTGTCGGGATTACGGTTGGTCACTATTTACACACTTGAAATCGCATGCCAAAATTAACCAAGTCGACTCCAAGTATATAAATAGTGACCAACCGAAATCCCAACCAACAATAATTAAACACTTAACGAGTTAGGTCCTAATTAATTCTGTTGGAAGGTCTACTGAACAAAGATTACCTCCATTGATGGCAGCGTCCTGAATATGATACGCTTCCAATTAATATACCGTAGTAAAAAAGCAGCGGGGAAAGTTAACAAGCATGCTTTTATGCACCGAGCGAAGTTTATCCCAAAAAAGAGGGTATCAGCGAAAAAAGGTTTAGAACCACTGCGCCACAAGTTTATTTTTGGCCGGGAGACGTCTCAACCGAACGTTGTCGGTTTTTTTCGTTTAGCTGTAGACATTTGTATTCTTGTAGAAAATTGCGTACATATTTATTTCATTACTGATATGCTTCGCAATTTATATAATCTCCATATCAAATCTGTAGCAGCTATCTGTAGCACTTAGGTTCAAAGGCATATGAGATGAAACGTAGATAACTTAATTTTAGAAGTATCTAAAACTCTGTAGATCTTATGTAGGAACAGATGAATGGGATTCTCGTATTGAAACTGTCTATTTAGGTATGTTGAACAAGAAACAACAAGAAATAGTGTTTAATCTTTATACAAGTTTTGGTAGCTTGTAAAAAAAGTGATTGAACTTTTAGTTTTAATCGCGAGGGGATGGGGGGGGGGGGGGGAGGGGTGCATCGGAAGAAAATTTTCCCAGAAGGAGGCTGCGGTAATGTTCTCTATAACGTTAGCGGGTGAGCGTCTGCGCACGTAATTAGTAGGTACAGCTCACGAAGTGTACAATCCGCGGAAAGATAGAACGGACGAATGCTTATATTTTTTTAGGAAGTTAGAAACAGTCACATCAAAATATTCTTCGCTCAGCAATCTTCAGATGAGTCATCACGATTCTCACGAGAACTGATTGATTGATTGATTGATTGTTCGTCCATCACAAGTGATGATGACCATTTGTTACATCCAGTTTTGAAAATTCAATTAGAGTTATGTCCTTGATTATGAGTTCGTAGATGGTCAATGAGCCTCATTCGAGCTGTAAATATCCTTGGAAGTTCGGACATGGAATGACGACTGTAGACGGATCTTGGTTTATCCGTGACTTTCTAGCTGCTCTCCGCTGTCGAGCTGCTGCAATTCTCCTCTTTTCATAAGATGATGCGCTCTTTGTGATTTTAGAAAGCCATGTAGATCTATTTTGTGCAAGTTCTTCCCATGTATCGTGGTCTATTTCAAATTCTTTCAGCGAGTTCTTTAACGAGTCCTTGTAGCGCTTCTTTTGTCCACCTTTAGATCGTGTACCCTTCTCCAGCTTTCCATAGAGAAGTATCTTTGGCAGACGATGGTCACGAGCTCTCGCAATGACTCGTGGTACTCGTGCATGTGGTGCACTCGTAATGACATGTGGTGGTCTCGTAATGCGATATAGTGCTCTCGTAATGACATGTGGTGCTCGCACTTATCGATGTAAAAAAGTGCCCTCGAGCACTAATGATAATGATCTCCCTTTTCAATTCGAGATTTGTTGTTCAAACCGAAACAAATAGTGTTGCTATCTATACATACGAGAGGTGGAAGTAAAACAGGGGAGCGGGTGTGTTTACAGTACAATAAAGATATTTGTACGGTCAGTATTTATATTTATATACGTTGTAGTGCTCGCACACTCGGTACTACATGTGGGCTGTGCTCGCCATACGTTATGGTGTTCGCCCACTTAGTACAACATGTGGGCTGTGCTCGCCATACGTTACAGTACTCGCAAACTCGGTATTAAATGTGGGCTGTGCTCGCCATACGTTATAGTGCTCGCAAACTTAGTACTACATGTGGGCTGTGCTCGCCATACGTTATAGTGCTCGCAAACTTAGTACAAATTGTGGGCTGTGCTCACCATACGTTATAGTGTCCGCAACCTCAGTATTACATGTGGACGGTGCACGCCATCTGAATAGGTTCAGAACCGTTGTCGTACGCCATTATTTCAGACAACAACAAGACTGATAGAAAATTCCACAAAGTCATAGCTGGAAGCATCTAGAATGCTTCCCCGAAAACAAAACGAATATTAATTAGATTAAAAGCTAGTAAAAATCTCTAGACCTTCCCATTTTCTCTCTCACGGAGGAATTACGCAACATTCCCATCCCAAACAGTTCACAAACATGCTTCGCAGTCTTATCTTGCGCGTGAGTTTGATGTGAGTACACTTAATATTTTGTGGCATGTATCTGACGTAATGTCCGAATTTTGAGAATCGATATTACAATGCAGTGGTTTTAAACTTATTTTGTTCTGTGGCTCAGTAATCTCTTTAATTTTCTTCTCGCGTGATCGAATCGAAAGGTGGTTGAGCAGTGAATATGTTCATGAGGGTATTTGCAGCCTAAATACAAAATCTGTCGCTAGTACTTTAGGTGTGCCAGTGGTATATTTTGTAGCCGGCACATTCTGGTGACGTCAGGTGACTTGTTTTTGCCCACCTTAGATGGCCACTTTTTTTTAAATGTGTAACTGACTTGAGAGCATTGACTGTCTCACCAGGACTTGAATGGAACATCACACGTGTCGTATGAAAGCATCTTGGAGGTAGTGACCACAGACCAGTAGTTTTGGCAATCCACAACGAATTTACCAAGGACAGCAGCACGCTCACTAGGTGGAACTATAAGAGGGCAGACTGGAAAATGTACCAGCATTTAACCAGTGTTCTAGGTAAGGATATGAACATGGACAAAGACATCAATAGAGCAGTGAGTGAATTTAATAGATGTATACTACATGCTGCTACTAAAACCATACCCAGGGGGCACGCAAAAACTACAAACCCTACTGGAATAATGAACTGGAAAAGCTGCACAATGAAATGGAAACATCTAGACAGCAGGCTGAGAACAGACCTAGCCAAGAACATCACAACAAATATCAGCAAACAAAGGCTAAATTTCAAAGAGCCAAGTTACAAGCCAGACGGAGCAGCTGGAAAGAAAAAAACAGAGTCGCTGAACCTAGAAAGAGATACTAGGAAATTATGGATACTTGTAAAACAACTAAATGATGAAGGTACAGGGAGAAATACACGGATCCCACTTTACAAAGATAGAAACATTTTAACAGGTAAATATGCAGCTAATTACTTTGCAGATTCCTTTGCAAAAAAAAACAATAACGTCAAAGTTAGCCCAGACAAAAAACGGGTGGTTCAAAAGAACCAGCGAACCATTGGGTAAGGCGAACCTATACCTGAAGTCACGGAGGCATCAATCACAATGAAAGAACTGGAGCATGCAAAATTCAAATTGAAAATGAAAAAGTTCACAGGAGCTGATGGAGTGTTCAATGAAATGATTAAAAACCTGGGAACTGCAGCAAGTGCACAAGCTACTGCAGATCTTTAACACAAGCTCGTCCACAGGTAATGTACCACAGGCATGGAGAGAAGCAATAATGATACCACTCCTCAAATCAGGAAAAGATGACAACACAGTCTTCATACAGATTACAGGCCCATCAGCCTCACAAGCTGTCTATGCAGAACAATGGAACGCATTATCAATCTTAGGATGCAGTGTTACCTTGAAAGTGAAAACCTTGTAGTATCACAGCAAGCAGGCTTCAGACAGTGCTACTCTACTGAAGATTAGGCAACTTACCTCTCCCAAGAGATTGAGGATGCCTTCCAAGATACGAAACTGGTACTAGCAGCATTGATAGATCTAAGGAAAGCAATTGGCAAAGTTTGGAAGGAAGGACTCTTAAAGAAATTGCAAAATTGCAGAGTTAACTCAGGAATGTATAATGGGTAAAAGCATACGTGCATAGTAGAAGAGCCACGGTGCAATTGGATGATCGCAAGAGCAAAAAGTCCTACTTCGTCATGGAGTCCCTCAGGGAGGAGTCCTGTGACTGTGACCCACACTTTTCTTGGTTTATATATGCTTAGTTGTGGAACTTCCACATGGGAATCAAAGTGGCAATGTATGAGGGCGACCTGGTGATCTGATGCACGGAAAAACATGACCACTAAATAAATACAAAGAGGTATTGATGCCTTAACCTTCTGGCAAATATATTGTACGTCAGATAAGTGCAGAACTACACTCTTTACGCTCTCATCAAAATAAAAAGCCGGTGTTATTAAGATAGATGGAGAGCTCTTGAAAGAAGACGAACAACCCACATACCTCGGAGTTACTTTTGATGATAAGCTGACATGGGTGCAACACATAAACAAAGCAACAACAAAAGCCAGGAGAAAGTTAGCTATCTTGAGAAAAATAAGTGGAACCACATGGGGAGCCAGTGGGAATATACTACGTAAAGTTTACCAGCAAGGCATAAGACCACACCTGGAATATGGTTCAGCTGCGTGGTGTCCTGCATCAAACACCACATTACAAGAACTAGATAAAGTGCAAAACCAGGCACTTAGGATAATGTTGGGAGCAATGAAATCATCACCCATAGCAGAGATGCAGAAAATGGGAAGAATGTAAACACTTGGCGAGAGCAGAGACACAAAAGTACTAATTAAAGCAGAAAAGATTCAGTGTATGCCAAGACATCCAATGAAGAAAAGATTCCAAATCTAGCAATGAGGCGACTGAAAAGAAGCAGCTTTATCCATCAAGCTAAACGACTCCGTAGACAACTTACAGACCTACCTGAAGTTGACAGCCCCTTAAGGTCTGTGCCAGAACAAACCCCGTGGAGTGAAAGGCATGAAATGTCAGTATACATTCAGACCCATGTGAAAGGAATACTAAGCGAGGACGAACAGAACAGTGTGCAGCGAAGGACAGTCACCATCAGTTTCCTGGACGAGGAATATCCACAAGACATATGTGTCAGAGCACACACAGATGGGTCAGCACAGAATGCAATGAGGAATGGAGGTGCAGGTGTATATATAGAATATCCACACAAGCCTAGAGATACAATCAGAACACCAACAGGGAAATTCTGTAATAATTATGATGCAGAAATCCAGGCAATTAGTGTGGCAACTAAAAAAACTGCTGAACTCTAACTCTGACATACAGCCTGTGGTATTCATGAGAGATGCAAGGTCAGTGCTTCAAGCTCTCCAGTCTGGAAAACTAACAGACTTACAAAAACTACTTAATGAATTGTCTTACCAGTATAGGGTAACCATGCATTGGATAGACAGCCCAGGAAGCAAAGATTGCCAAACATATACTTCAAGAGCGTTCTGATTATGAAACGCGGAGACAAACATATTGACCAGAGGAAACAACACGGATCTCAAAGATCTATGGGCCACTGTATGAACTACAAAAGACAGTGGATTTTCATTCAGGAGACCTAATTACAGATACAGACATGTTTCAAGTGAACGAAAGAAGAAGTCTCTCATTCTCCTTCAAGCCTCTTCATGCGTATCTCCATTTGATGTTTTCTCCACCTCTTCACTTGTATCTCCCTTCCATTATTTCTCCAGTCTCTTCCCATGTGTCTCTCTCAATCATCTTCCTCCAACCTCTTCCCATTTGTCCCATTCTCACTCCAGCTCTACCCAACTAGGAATTATGAGCATTGGAGCTCTTATTTCTTAAGTGAAATCCTGGTTCCTTCACAACTTCCTTTCATATTCAGAAGACCCATAACTCTTAGTGGTATGCAGTGCTTTGAGTAAAATTCTACCACTCATAGAAGTTAGTTCAGTTGCTAGTGCACTGGCCTACTAATAATTCTACAGATAATTCAAGGTTCTATTTTCAGTTGAATTACATTTTTTTTTAAAATTACCAGTTGCTAGCACAAGAAAATTGGTACCAGTCTTCTGGAAAAATTAAGTCAAATTGTGTCATATTGACCATATCAAGCCTAGGTATAACTTTGGTCAATGAAAAAATACGAGTCTAAGGTTTATTTGTAACAAAGGTGGGCTTTTTTATGTCAAAAGTTAGCTTACTGGTGTCAGAAACGAGATTATTTGTGTCTGTAAGGAGCATATTCCCCACTTTGTATGCAGACATGCAATCACATAACAATTTGCAACTATTTTGTAATGTCAATTTTGTTTACTATTTTTTGTATTGGCGAGGCATGAAACAAAAATAACATTGTTATCTGTTATGTATAATGCAAACTGAGACTAAGTAGGTTGTGGGGATGGTATTGTTTTCACCAGATGTCACGCTGAAGTAGAATGTGTCATGCGAAAAGCCGCAGATATCACAGGTAGGTCGCATTGCAAAAACCTACCGTCGAGGTTGATCATAACTGTTTATACACTAAGTCGCAGAATCTATTAGGTGGGGTGGCCAATTCCCTTCATTGCTGTGATTTCCTTCCTCAACACATGCATCAGGTACTCATTTACCGCTGGGTCGACTGGAGGAACGGTCGTGTCAGGCATGAAATTACTACACGGATTTCTTTTTACGTCCGGGCGTGGTTTCGAACCTGGCACACTGTAACGCGGTGATAGTAAGCAAGCCACTATCAACTCGGCTAAACCCATGTGCGCTGTACATCATGACACGAGCATTCAGTTCCCTTACTGCATCCTGCTATCCTGCAGGAGTGCGATAGTGACTAAAGAAGAATAACATAAAACCAATAAGACTGCATAGCTGCAACACAACAATCATATTGAAAATATGAAAATAGAAATGATTAAAAGCTAAGCATTTCAGAAAGTAAGTATGGGTTAGGTGTGCTGTGTTCACGAGTATTGAATGTATGCAATTTCTGTTTATTTAATAGAGAACATTCAAGGGGTAAAATTAAAAAAAAGGGAAGCAGATGGGTAGTATGAGAGGAAACGTTAGAGAATGAGGGAAAGAAAGAAAGAGAGGAAGAATAGGATAGAGTAATAGAGGAGACGTGGTGAAGAAGTTGACAAAGAAACAAATAGAGGAGAGAAAAATCGACACGGGGTCAGTCTCATTGCAGAGAGAAAGTGCAAAAGAAAAACAGAAAAATGGGAAAGAAAAGTGTGGGAAATAAATAAGGGAGGCAAATAGAAAGATGTGAGGTAAAACTATGCAAAATAGAGAAATTATGTAGAAAGATGGGAGGGAAAACTGTGGTAAATAGATAAAGGAGGCAAATAGAAAGATAGGAGGGGAAAATGTAGGCTAGAGAAACACCGTGAATGCTACTAGAAATACTGGAGAGAAAATTGTGCGAAATTGAGAAAGAAGGCACATAGAAAGATGGTTTGGGGGGGGGGGAGGGGACTATGGGAAATAGAAAGAGGAAATACAAAGATAGGTACGGAAACGCGATGAAAGAGAAAAAACGGCGTGACAAATAAAATCAGTGGGAGAGCACAAAGCAGAAAGCACAACTGAAAGCTGAGGGTGAAAATTATCAGAAATGAACATGGCTGCCATGATGCGTGCGCATAGCAACGCAGACCTTGTAACTCTGTAGTCCCCAGATGTATGTGCCACAGGTGAGCTGCCTAGCTGGAACGATACTCGCCTACTAACATCTTCTTCTCCGTGCTTGACTGCTTCAGGTGAAGGATTACCACTCTCAGATGATGATTTCTCTGCGTGAGCGCAGGTGTGGCCACGTGTTTGGCTTGTTTCCGTGTAGTCATCTGTTGAAAACAAGCACACACAATCACAAGTTAATACATTCTTGTAACACAAATTGAAGAGAATGGGTACAATAATAAAGACACAAGCACATTCTGCACATGAAGATGTCATCCCAGCAGTGGGATCAAATCAAGATCTCATCTAAACAACTTGGATAAACCAAGATTGTATCTAAACAGCCTTGATAAATCAAGACCATATATAAACAGCCACAATAAACCAAGATTGTATCTAAACAGCTTGGATAAAGCAAGTTAAAAAAAATCTGTACTCGTTTAACTAATAACTCGCACATAATAAAACTAATGTTAGGAAAGAAATAACAAATAACATAGGGACAAGTATTTTTCCCCCGTTACGGCCTAACCGGGAGCTTTTTTCAAGAAACAAATACATTGAAAAAAACACACTCAATAAAATTGAGATAATAATAAACATATACTAAGTGATAATGGGAAACAATAACTAGTAGATAACGGAAATTGTTTTTCGTTATGTGCTGTTTTTTATATTTGTTTTATTATTTGTTAATTAATAGTTAAACCAGTAACAATAGTATATTAGGTACATGTTACGCTAATGTGGCCTCATTACGTGATAACAGTCTATCTTTTTTAATAGCAGTTCTAATTTCATTGAGCTTCCGTGACGCGGAGATAAAAGACGCGAAACGTCTGCTAGCGCTAATTCGATCTTCGCGTAACGCACTGAGAGCCCCCTCCCTCAAGGATGTTTTAGGGGAGGGTGCCACTCAATGCGTTACGCGCAAATCGATGGATGCTGCGTTGTATGCGCTTTTAGCGAAAGTTCGTTTCGTTAAATAATGTATGAGATTAATTCCGTAAAAAATATGCCACTTCTGCTTAACATGAACGATACATTATCCTAGTTAACGCTTCTTGAGATACAAGGTTTTATTACTATGGCTCTCCGCCTTATCGAATATCCTCTGATATTTTGCTTATTTGTATATGTAAATATTTCTTTCTGTGAGCCATCTTGGTTCAACCGGAAGTTCTTACATCTCCTCAGCGTCCATTTATTTACAAATTGCGACCTCATACCAAAATCTGCATCAAAATGGGAAAAACCCACCCAATCAGCTATCGTAAATAAATATCCCATTCCAACAGAAGGATAAATCAAGATTTGCTTCAGACGGCAGAAACAAATTTCGGATCTTATCTGAACAGCTCTGATAAAGCCATAATCTAATTCAAACTGTCAAATCAAATCAAGATTATGTTCAAACATATGGATCAAATCAAAATATATCAATATATTCTCTTTTCTCTGCTTTTACTGTAAGTCGTCGCCAGATTGAATGGTGATCGGTTTTCGGACTATGTCACGTTTTATCGCTTGATATGCTGTAATATTGACACTCCTCAGAATATTAGTAACTTCATTAATCCACCTTCTTGTTGGCCTTCCTCTGCCTCTTGTATGCTCTTGCCGCTAGCCAATACGGGTTCATTCTTATTAAGTGACAGAACGATTTCAGTCTCTATAATTCAATATATTTGACAACTGATGTTGTTCGAACAATTCTTGTAATCTCTTCATTCCTCACATAATCTCTTCTTGTTCTGTTTGCTGCTTTTCTTATACATCTCATTTCACATGTAGTAAGCTTTCTCTCTTGTTCTTTAATTACTGTCCTCGTATGGTACTGAAAACACTATGTTGATACGAAGATTGAATTTATGATTTGCCATTTGCTTTTAATCAGGATAGATTTGTGTTTCAAGATTAGTATAAGTTCATAAATTACGTGGTTGTCTTTTTATCAGAATCTCATTTAGCAAGGAACATTGGGATCGATTCAAGATAAACAGCATCTAATTATATGATCATCCAATAGGCATGATCTGTCATCCTGTCGGTAAGATCTGATCTGTTATCCTGTCGGTATGATCTGTTCTCTCATCCTGTCAGTAAGATCTGTTCTCTCATCCTGTCAGTAAGATCTGATCTGTCATCCTGTTGGTAGGATATTTTATCTTGTCAATATGATCTGTTCTGTAATCCTCTCAGTAAGATCTGTTTTCTCACCCTGTCAGTAAGAACTGTTCTCTCATCTTGTCAGTAAGAACTGTTCTCTTATCCTGTCAGTATAATCTGTTCTCTAATCCTTTTTATAGTCTGTTAAATAATGATGTAGAGAATTTACTTCATTGTACTCGGGGTTTCCCATATATACGTCACCCTCTGAGCGAAGAGATATACAGCCTGTCAAGAGTACTGGTATAGCACGTAACTTTGTAGCTTCAAGCGATGATATCTAAGGATTTCTAGTCTTTCTCAGTTAGTACGGCACCTGATGATGATGATCACATAATTTCTAGAAATCGTTTTCCCGCCAGAAAGACATTACGAATTACGATCTCGCTTTTGTTACCAGTTCCAAAAAGGGAGCACAAAAACATCGACACGTATGCCTACCTTGCACACGGTAAGAGACGACTAAGGAGGTTAAGTGGTATAATTTGTTGTCATATTCCATAGTTGGACAGTTACCCGGAAACCAGTTGGGTGTGTTAGGCTGAAAACGCAGATATCGCAGCCAAGATCTTTTTAAATGGCACAACGCATTTCACTCTGCAGACCATATCCTGCTAGTTTACAGGAGTTTGAGACAGATAAAATATAAAGAGAAGGATATTACTTTACAATTAATCAACTCGGTGTATGGCACGCACTGAAGAGGAGATGGGCGCCATCAGTTTAACCTTTCGCCAAATGAAATATTGCAATGGATAATCATGAACAGATGAGAAATAACAAAACTCTGAAAATTATCGAGAATGCTAGAGGAAACAGTGAAAGAAGCACATTCAGAACGTGGATGAAGTGGAGAAGAATTAAGAAAATCATGGACAGACAACATCAAGAACTGAACATGGAAAGATTTCACCTGCACTTGTCCGCTTTGTTGAAGATAGAAACGACAGGAGGACTTTGTGTGCTGATGCACCCATTGTGGTACCCCTTACTACGTCAAAGGGTTACAGGTTTATAGATATGCGGTAGATAGATGATGGTAAGTAGGTGTACAGTTTTTCAGGTCGAGCAATATTTGCCCTAACAGAACCAAGAACTCGTACTCGTAATTCACGGGGTTCGAAACCAACATACATTGATTAGTTAAGTAAAGATCTGTTCTGTTTGTGATATGTATCATTCTAGTGTCTGCTCTTGTGATCTGTGATCTGTTTTGTGAGTCCAATTCTAGCTGTTTGATATGTTTTGTGAGTCCAATTCTAGCTGTGATATGTTTTGTGAGTCCAATTCTAGCTGTTTGATATGTTTTGTGAGTCCAATTCTAGCTGTTTGATATGTTTTGTGAGTTAAATTCTAGCTGTTTGTCTGATATGTTTGGTGAGTCCAATTCTAGCTGTTTGATATGTTTTGTGAGTCCAATTCTAGCTGTTTGATATGTTTTGTGAGTCCAATTCTAGCTGTTTGATATGTTTTGTGAGTCCAATTCTAGCTGTTTGATATGTTTTGTGAGTTAAATTCTAGCTGTTTGTCTGATATGTTTTGTGAGTCCAATTCTAGCTGTTTGTCTGATATGTTTTGTGAGTCCAATTCTAGCTGTGATATGTTTTGTGAGTCCAATTCTAGCTGTGATATGTTTTGTGAGTCCAATTCTAGCTGTTTGATATGTTTTGTGAGTTAAATTCTAGCTGTTTGTCTGATATGTTTTGTGAGTCCAATTCTAGCTGTGATATGTTTTGTGAGTCCAATTCTAGCTGTTTGATATGTTTTGTGAGTCCAATTCTAGCTGTTTGATATGTTTTGTGAGTCCAATTCTAGCTGTTTGATATGTTTTGTGAGTTAAATTCTAGCTGTTTGTCTGATATGTTTTGTGAGTCAAATTCTAGCTGTGATATGTTTTGTGAGTCCAATTCTAGCTGTTTGATATGTTTTGTGAGTCCAATTCTAGCTGTTTGTCTGATCTGTTTTGTGAGTCCAATTCTAGCTGTGATATGTTTTGTGAGTCCAATTCTAGCTGTTTGATATGTTTTGTGAGTCCAATTCTAGCTGTTTGATATGTTTTGTGAGTCCAATTCTAGCTGTGATATGTTTTGTGAGTCCAATTCTAGCTGTTTGTCTGATCTGTTTTGTGAGTCCAATTCTAGCTGTGATATGTTTTGTGAGTCCAATTCTAGCTGTTTGTCTGATCTGTTTTGTGAGTCCAATTCTAGCTGTGATATGTTTTGTGAGTCCAATTCTAGCTGTTTGATATGTTTTGTGAGTCCAATTCTAGCTGTTTGATATGTTTTGTGAGTCCAATTCTAGCTGTGATATGTTTTGTGAGTCCAATTCTAGCTGTTTGATATGTTTTGTGAGTCCAATTCTAGCTGTAATATGTTTTGTGAGTCCAATTCTAGCTGTTTGATATGCTTTGTGAGTTAAATTCTAGCTGTTTGTCTGATATGTTTTGTGAGTCAAATTCTAGTTGTGATATGTTTTTGAGTCCAATTCTAGCTGTTTGATATGTTTTGTGAGTTAAATTCTAGCTGTTTGTCTGATATGTTTTGTGAGTCCAATTCTAGCTGTGATATGTTTTGTGAGTCCAATTCTAGCTGTTTGATATGTTTTGTGAGTCCAATTCTAGCTGTTTGTCTGATCTGTTTTGTGAGTCCAATTCTAGCTGTGATATGTTTTGTGAGTTAAATTCTAGCTGTTTGATATGTTTTGTGAGTCCAATTCTAGCTGTAATATGTTTTGTGAGTCCAATTCTAGCTGTTTGATATGTTTTGTGAGTTAAATTCTAGCTGTTTGATATGTTTTGTGAGTCCAATTCTAGCTGTTTGATATGTTTTGTGAGTTAAATTCTAGCTGTTTGTCTGATATGTTTTGTGAGTCAAATTCTAGCTGTGATATGTTTTGTGAGTCCAATTCTAGCTGTTTGATATGTTTTGTGAGTTAAATTCTAGCTGTTTGTCTGATATGTTTTGTGAGTCAAATTCTAGCTGTGATATGTTTTGTGAGTCCAATTCTAGCTGTTTGATATGTTTTGTGAGTCCAATTCTAGCTGTTTGATATGTTTTGTGAGTTAAATTCTAGCTGTTTGTCTGATATGTTTTGTGAGTCCAATTCTAGCTGTGATATGTTTTGTGAGTCCAATTCTAGCTGTTTGATATGTTTTGTGAGTTAAATTCTAGCTGTTTGTCTGATATGTTTTGTGAGTCAAATTCTAGCTGTGATATGTTTTGTGAGTCCAATTCTAGCTGTTTGATATGTTTTGTGAGTCCAATTCTAGCTGTTTGTCTGATCTGTTTTGTGAGTCCAATTCTAGCTGTTTGATATGTTTTGTGAGTCCAATTCTAGCTGTTTGTCTGATATGTTTTGTGAGTCCAATTCTAGCTGTTTGTCTGATATGTTTTGTGAGTCCAATTCTAGCTGTTTGTCTGATATGTTTTGTGAGTCAAATTCTAGCTGTTTGTCTGATATGTTTTGTGAGTCCAATTCTAGCTGTTTGTCTGATATGTTTTGTGAGTCAAATTCTAGCTGTTTGTCTGATATGTTTTGTGAGTCCAATTCTAGCTGTTTGTCTGATATATTTAGTGAGTCCAATTCTAGCTGTTTGATATGTTTTGTGAGTCCAATTCTAGCTGTTTGATATGTTTTGTGAGTTAAATTCTAGCTGTTTGTCTGATATGTTTTGTGAGTCCAATTCTAGCTGTGATATGTTTTGTGAGTCCAATTCTAGCTGTTTGATATGTTTTGTGAGTTAAATTCTAGCTGTTTGTCTGATATGTTTTGTGAGTCAAATTCTAGCTGTGATATGTTTTGTGAGTCCAATTCTAGCTGTTTGATATGTTTTGTGAGTTAAATTCTAGCTGTGATATGTTTTGTGAGTCCAATTCTAGCTGTTTGATATGTTTTGTGAGTCCAATTCTAGCTGTTTGATATGTTTTGTGAGTCCAATTCTAGCTGTTTGTCTGATCTGTTTTGTGAGTCCAATTCTAGCTGTTTGATATGTTTTGTGAGTCCAATTCTAGCTGTTTGTCTGATATGTTTTGTGAGTCCAATTCTAGCTGTTTGTCTGATATGTTTTGTGAGTCCAATTCTAGCTGTTTGTCTGATATGTTTTGTGAGTCCAATTCTAGCTGTTTGTCTGATATGTTTTGTGAGTCCAATTCTAGCTGTTTGTCTGATATGTTTTGTGAGTCTTGTATCTGCTATATTTTTCTGTGACCTGTTTTGTTAGACTAATACCTTTTATGTTTGTATGTGATCTGTGTTACCAGATTAATACCTGCTATGTTCTGTCTGTGATCTGCTTTGCTAGTCTAAAACCTGCTATGTTCTGTCTGTGATATATTTTGCTAGTCTAAAACCTGCTATGTTCTGTCTGTGATCTGCTTTGCTAGTCTAAAACCTGCTATGTTTGTCTGTGATATATTTTGCTAGTCTAAAACCTGCTATGTTTGTCTGTGATCTGTTATGCATGTATATTGTGCCTTTCAACTGTAATGGTGGTCTATGATTATCTCCCTGTAAGATTGTACGCAAATGTTTGGCGTAGAAATGGCATTAACCTATAGACTAAGCTGAAAGTTTACAGAGCAGTGGTACTTCCGGTGCTATTATACGCTAGTGAAACATGGACTGTGTATAGACGTCATGTGAAAAAAGCGTAATCATTTTCATACAAATTATCTCAGAAAAGTTATGAACATCAGATGTCAGGACAAGATTCCAGATACCACTGTCCTTGATAGATCTGGTATCCCAAGCATTGACACGATCCTGATGCAGACACAAATTCGTTGAGCAGGTCATTTGGTGCGTATGCCAGACCATCGACTGCCAAAGATACTTCTCTATGGTGAGAACTCACTGAAAGTCTTTGAAATAGACCATGATACATGGGAAGAACTTGCACAAAATAGATCTACATGGCTTTCTAAAATAAAAAAGAGCGCATCATCTTGTGAAAAGAAGATAATTGCAGCAGCTCAACAGCGGAGAGCAGCTAGAAAGTCACGGATAGACCAAGATCCGTCTACAGTCATTCCATGTCCGAACTGTCCAAGGACATTTACAGCTCGATAGGGCTCATTAGCTATCTACGAACTCATAATCAAGGACATAACTAAAATTGAATTTTCAAAAATGGATGTAACAAATGGTCATCATCACTTGTGATGGACGAACAAGATCTTCCTGTACTGTTGGTCTATGATTATCTCACTGTACTGTTGGTCTACAATTATCTCCCTGTACAATTGATCTATAATTATCTCCCTGTACTGTTGATCTATGAAGATATCTCCGGAGAAATGTCTGTCACACAACAAAGTGAACACTGGTCACGAGAAACTAATCTTCTAACCTTTATCAAAGTCAGATTTCAGGTGGGTTGTCTCTGTAGCCAGCTCTGGATCCCCAGCATGTTCTGGATACCTGGTTATTCAAGAGGAATAGAGATTTTATATGAAGTGGTTATTATGGGGAAAGAGCGGAGATTCAGACATTATGGGAAAGAGAGTAGAGTCAGACATTATGGGAAAGAGAGTAGAGTCAGACATTATGGGAAAGAGAGTAGTGTCAGACATTATAAGAAAGAGTCAGAAAGGGAGGGAAGTCAGAAAGAGTGGGAAATAGATAGAGAGGGAGAGAGAGCGAGAGAGGAGAATGTGTAGAGTCAGAAACAGGAGGTGAGAGTGGAAATGGTGATTGATGATGATGATGATGATGATGATGGTGATGATGATTCAATCCCTGTCGCTGTGAGTATGCGGCTCTTGAAAGCCCATAGCCCTTCTGACGAATGCGCAGGTTTTCCTCAGTTGTGGTGCAGTTGTGTATAGTGTGTTGTATATAGTAGGAAGCTGTGGTAGTAGCTCTTGTCGGATGTCTGTCTGTTTTGGGCACTGCAGTAGTAGGTGCTCGACAGTCTTTTCTTGTGCGTTACAGTGTCTGCAATTTGGTTCGTGTAATGGATGTAATAGATATATTAAAGAGCAAAGGGTAGACCAAAAGAAACACTCAGAAGAACAATACTTAGAGAAAGTAAAACAACCAATATTCATACTATTCAAGAACTGCACAGAATAGCTTTGAACAGACAGAATTGGAGAGATCTGACCTCTGCCCTATGCGCTAACTTCAGCGTAAAAGTAAAAATGAATGAATGAATGAATGAATGAATGTAGTCTGTTCAGGTGTTTATTAACGGTGTGTGGCCTGTTCTTAGTTGGAATGTAATACTGGTGTGCTCCCTCGAATTGTTTCAGGGAGTTCATTGGGCTGGGTTTCTGTCGATGTTCATATAGTGAGTGTCAAATCTTTGAGCAGACACACTGTCGTAGCCATTCGTGTTTATAGTTGTTTCTTAGGATTTGTTTGCATATTTGTAGGGCGGGAAGTGAAAGGAGGGAGGGGGATTCAGGTAGAAAAATAAATGGCAATAGTTTCAGTCAATCGGTTCCTCTTTTACCAAGTTTGGCACATAGGGCGGATGTCATAGTTCTCAATGTCTGTCGGTCAGTTGCTAGGGGTTAATTTAATTGATACTGTCAGGCCGGTGAAGTTAATGATTTTCGTTTTATGTGTGTTATTTGATGCCTATCTGTTGTGCAATAAATTTGAGTCTTTCTGTTTTTTCTTGGAGATCTTGATGTGTTGAACTCAGGAGAGCAATATCATCTGCGCAGGTTAGATCTTCCAGGGTCTTGTTGTTTACCCATTTGATTCCTAACTGTTTTTGGTCTGTTCATTTCCTCATCACCCAGTCAATCGCGATACAAAACAGTACTGGGGACAAAACACATCATTTATTGAAATATTTGTTGATGTTTTCGTTTTGCTTAGAACTGTAACATCCGTTACAGAAACACTGGGAGTTTTACAATGACAATTTGTTACATCGTCGATTAACGTTACAGAAACACTGGGAGTTTTACAATGACAATTTGTTACATCGTCGATTAACGTTACAGAAACACTGGGAGTTTTACAATGACAATTTGTTACATCGTCGATTAACGTATCAAAAGGAATCAAGAACAGAAACATACGTCCTTCATCTTGAAACTGGTAACCGGAACTCCAATAGTTTAGTATATTAATTTGTGGCATACTACGAGGGCAGTAAGGGAGGGAAAATATCACTATAGTTAAGTGCCGTGCCAACTGACGTAGGCGATGCCAGATCTTCACAATTCTCTGTTCTTAATACATTGTATCACGATCATTGTTGAGACTTTGCAATGTCATAATCTTAAAGTATATAATAATTTATTACGCCATCGTCCCCGATCACTCTTGCCTTCTATCTTTCCTGTTTTAACTATGTTCTCCAGATCTCCCTGTCTTGTAGCGTATCCAAAAAAATTAAGTCGGTCTCCTTCTGATATTATAAAGTAACACCCATCTCTCATTTAACTCAGTATCTCCTCTTTAGTTGTTTCTCGCTGCCCACGGTACTCTCAACATTCTTCTATAGAACCACAACTCTGTTGCCTCCAATTTTCCACAACCCTGATTATTTATTGTCCAAGATTCGCATCCACATGTTAGAATCGGTATTGTGTAGCTCTGAAGAACTCTCTTCTTCATCTCTACAAATGGATATATTACACAGTATCTTCTACATTTTTATGAATCCTGCCTATACCTGCTACTGTTGTTGTTATTATTGTTGTTGTTCGTCTATCACAAGTGATGATAACCATTTGTTTTAACCACTTTTGAAATGTATGTCTTTGTGAGCTAGTAGACGGCTAGTAATCTCTATTCTGGCCGCAAATGTCCTTGGACAGCTTAGGCATGGAATGGCCAATGTATATTGTATGTGATCTACCCGTCACTTTCTAGCTACTCGTCGTTGTTCATCATCATCATCATCAAGTGCCGTCTCCGCAACGAAGGTTGGCTGCAACGTATCTCCAACATCTCGTCTCTTATCTTGGTGGTTCACTCTGCTAGACCTGTCCATCGTGTAATGTTACTCTCCCACTTGTATCTCTGCCTTCCTCTTGCTCGCTTCCCTTTGACTTTACCCTCGAGTAAGGTCTTCAATAAGGTGTCATGTCTTTTAATGTGTCCAAAGTATTTTATTTGCCGGATCTTTATTTCTCTTAGTAGTTCTTTCTTCATATTAAGTGTCTTTGGCACCTCTTTATTTGTTTTCTTCTCTTTCCATGATGTTCTCCCTATTCTTCTATATACCCACATCTCAAAGGCATCAATTTTGTCTTCTAATTGTTTATTTAGTGTCCATGTTTCTGAGCCATACATTAACATGGAATAGATGTAGCCTTTTATAATTCTCATTTTTAACTTGTTTGTAATTTGTTTAGATATTAATAATTTCCTCATGTCATTGAAGGTACTTTTAGCCATTTGTAGCCAAATGGTATAATATAGGTTTAAATATTGTAACATATGGTTGTGACAGAATGTCCGGCTTGCCAGACAAGGAATATTGACGAAGGATAATGTATTGTTATGACATTGACATATACACGAGGAAGCTGAAATCTTCTATTAACGAATCAGCTGTTCTGTATTAGGATTTTCTAGTTGTATCAAAGGCGAACTATAGCCAAGGCGAACTTAGGCCAAGGTGAACAATAACTTTTATCTGGTATGTCAATATCTGGCCAAATGAGTCTCTCTGCAGTGGCGGAGACGAACAATGACCAGTATCAGGCCCGTCGAATATTGGACATCTTGTTGATTTATGTGGTCTGCTAGTTTTGTGGAGACAGTCGTTCTTAAATATAGTGTAATGTGCCCTGACGGCAAGTTTGTGATAATATTGTAACTACACTTTACTTGTTTATTTGGATCAGTCCGTCAGACATTCTGTTTGAATCTTTAACGAAGCAGCCGACCTCCTGTTCTATTGTTCCGGCCTGGCACGTCTTACTCTATTAGAAACCGCCCCCCCCCCCCCCAACTTTACACAGGGTTAGAAGATGTAATATAGTGTTATAATGTTAATTATTAGTTATTGTTTCTATGAGATTTTGCTATTTTTATGGTTTTTATAAATAAATAGTACAGTATAAGAATGAATGAAAGCCAAGTGATATATAAAGTATTGGTGACATTGACATATACACGAGGAAGCTGAAATCTTCTATTAAACGCCAATTATTTATGAGTACTGTAAAATGATGAAATCTGACCTGAAATGAAGGACTGATCGAGGAGTTAGTGACTGCCCTTGAGCTGAACACGAGCTAGGTTCAGATAATATATCCGAGTTTATAGTATCGTACCTGGAGTGTCTTTCTGATAAATCTCCTCTGGATGTCAGAAATACTTGTCTGAAATAGCAGAGAGAGTCAACCTTAATTAACATATAAGAGAAAATCGATCGTGTTGCAACCGGGGTTTTGACTCAGGGTGCCTAGAATAGGGCCTATTATCTTCTTACCAACCATGTTGTAGGAGACAACTGAGTAATGGAATCAGGCCCGTAGATAACGGTATGGGGTATTCAAATCCATGTAAAGCACATTGAAACATGACAAATGATGCCAAATAGCCCAAACCTCCCTCAACCTTTATCGGATCTTCACAAAAAGTGCATCACATGTTTCTGAAAACGACGATCTGACAACCGAAAACACACGAACGTCCTATTTATACGGTCTTATCATACAGCAGGGCTCTTCAATTATATTTACTCGGGGGCCAAAATGTACAAAATGGGGATCGTCAGAGGTCAGTTTTTTATAACTTGATTTCACTAATTTAGCAATGATCCGCGGGCCACTTACTAGGCCTCCCCGGGCCGGATGTGGCCTGCGGGCTACCAATTGAATAGCACTGTCATACAGGCAAGCAATCTGTTAGAGGTTTGTTGATAAATGAGTTGATTGTCTGGTAGCTCACTGGTGAGATTTATCCATCTATTGCACATCCATCCATCTATTGCACATCCATCCATCTATTCCACATCCATCCATCTATTCCACATCCATCCATCTATTGCCTTTTCTCTGTTTTTGCTGTATGACTTCACAAGATTGAATGTCGTTCGGCTTTCGGGATATAGCTCCTTCAGTCGCTTGATATGCAGTTATATTGTGACGTCTCAGAAATGTGGTAACTCCTTCTATCCACCTTCTTCTTGACTTTTCTCTGCATCTTGCTATTTCTATTTTCGTGTTATATACTCTTTCCGCTGTCAAAAAGGGTGCATTCTCATTAAGTCCCGAACCATTTCAGTCTCTGTTTTTCAATAAATTTTACCACGTGCATTGTTTCAACAGTTCATGTAATCTCTTCATCCCTCACATGATCTCTTCTTGTTCTGTTTGCTGCTGTTCCTAGAATCTCATTTCACATGATAGTACGCTTTCTCTCTTGTTCTTTAGTTAGTGTCTATGCCTAATATTGATAACACAATGTTGGAATGAAGATTGAATTTATGATTTGCCTTTTGGTTTCCATCGGGGTATATTTGTATTTTAAGATTGGTTAAGTTTATAATTTACGCAGTTGTTTCTTTGAATTCTTGTTTTAGACGTTCAGTGACATATGTAATGGAGATGTACTACATTGAAATATGTAAGGAGATGTACTACATTGAAATATGTAATGGAGTGTACTACATTGAAATATGTAATGGATTGTACTACATTGAAATATGTAATGGAGATGTACTAAATTGAAAGATGTAATGGAGATGTACTACATTGAAATATGTAATGGAGATGTACTACATTGAAAGATGTAATGGAGATGTACTACATTGATGTAACTGCCTACATTTATGTAGCCACTGTTGGTATAACTTTAAGAACGGTGAGGATTTTTGTATATAAATTTGAAAAATAATATTTTTTTACAATGTCATCAACTTTATTAGATGACTCACTTCTTTATAACTGCTGTTATTTGTTATTTCCCACAATTCCTTTGTTGTTACGACATCCTGCAACCTGAGGATCGGATGTCGCAAGTTTTCTAACTGTCGCAAACTCGTTAGCTCATGTCGACCACAAATTCAGGCAATCTGACAATTTCTATAATAACATGGGCAAAAGCCGGTCGATTATTTCCTTTATCCAGGCACGCTCGTGTCATTGCTTGAATAATTTATCCGGTAACGTGGTCTGGTGCCGGAGTCTGCTGCACAAACTGTGATTATGTCAGCTCTACAGGTCTGGTCTCAGCAGTAAACATGGCGTCGAGCGTTTTGCTTTTCTTCCGTCAGTGATATTTCGAAATCTAGGGCACATAATAATTCGTTTCCAATCGATTTTTTAAACTAGACTAGTTTGGTTACCAGCCAGATATTTTCCGTAATATCCACTTATGAGTTTCTGCGTACATCATTGACATTAACATCATCCACTCCACCTTGGATAATATAATCCACCTGATTATTGGCAGTGTAAGCATCAACACAAACCACTCTCGACATCATTGACTACAAATTTACCATTGTGTAAAGGTGATTGAGGTATGAATACGGTGCGGGGGGGGGGGGGGATTGTTATCCGTAGATCGCAATAACAACAACAGAGGGAAAGGGAAATGTGTCTGAAAGTGTTTGACAGTTGATGACGAAAAAGCGGGGAGCGGGGGGAGGTGACAAAAGTTGACATCAGCTAAAAGGTTTTATACATCAATCATCATCATAGTGCCGTCTCCGTAACGACGGTTGGCTGCAACGGCTACCAACATCCCCCAACTCTTGCCTTGGTGGTGTACTTTGTCAGACTATAACCTGTCCATCTCGTGATGTTTCTCTCCCACTTGTTTTTTTGCCTACCCCTTGCTCTCATTCCTTCGACTTTACCCACAATTAAAGTTTTAAACAATGTCTCATGTCTGTCAATATGCCCAAAATATTTTATCTCTTTGATTTAAAAAAATTCTTTTAGTAGTTTTTTTTTCCAAAGTATTGTTAGAACCTCTTTATTCATTTTATTCTCGTTTCCCAAATTTCTCCCTATTCTTCTATATATCCACATCTCATAGGCATCAATTATGTCTTTTAGTTGTTTGTTAATAGTCAATGTTTCTGAACCATACGCCGAATAGATGTAGCATTTTATAATTTTCATATTTAGCTTGTTTGTAATTTGATTCGGTGTCAACGTTGTCCTCATGTCGTTGAAAGTAATTTTAGCCGTTCCTATTCTCCTTACTTCTGTTTCATACGAGCCATCATTTGAAATTATGTGTCCGAGATATTGATAATATTCTACTTGTTATAATTTCTCTCCATGTATTTTTATGTTTAGCATCCGTTCTTCTGCAATTTTGCTAATTATCATGGTGTTTGGTTTCTGAATGTTTATTTCTAGTTCATACTCTTTACTTGACGTATTGACGTGATCTATTAGGCTTTGTAGTTTCTGTTCACTTTCTGCTAAAATAAGAGTGTCATCTGTATATCACACTTTCTTTATTAGTTTCCCAATGATCTTGAGTCATGGCGTACCTTCTATATGATTAGAAATATTCTCTCTGTAGGTGTTAAATGGGCTGGGTGATAAAATACATCCTTGTCTTACTCCTCTTTTTATTGCAATGTATGGTGAGTAGCTGCTTTCATAACTTATTGATGCAGTTTGTTCCCAATATATATTTTTAATCAGTCTGTCTTTTTCAATCTACGCCTAATACTTGAAAACATTCAATTAATTTTTGTTGTTGGACTCTGTCGAAAACCTTGCTGTAATTTATGAACCAAACATAGATACTATTTTGAACTTCTATGTATTTATCTATCAAGTCGGATACTAAGTATAGCATTTCTGGTTCCTTTATTTTTCATTTTTTTCCTATAACCAAATTGTTCTTCACCGACTTCATTGCATATCTTGTTTTTAATTCTTTTATGTATTATCTTGAGTAGTATTTTGGTTATGTGGCTCATCAAATTTATTGTTTTGTATTCTGTACATATTCAGAAAATATTAGATAGTTTGACAACCTGGCACGGCAAGGAAACAACAACGGCTTTGATACATACTACTGTGGACAGAGAGCTGTGGAGAGCCATGACGCCTACGCCACCCGGCATGGCACCTGATGATGATGATGATGATTCCTGTACAATACATCCCAGGGCTTCGTAGGTAAAAATATGAATACATATGACTTTAGGTCTTTATGTATGTGGCATGTTTCATATATGTGATTGCACAGTTCTCTGGTAGTTTCCACTTCAAATTCATCTAGAGTTTTTATTATGTCTGCTGTTAAGTTGTCAGCGACTGTAAGTCTTTCCACATTTTATTGGTTTTTTTTTTTGGTTGCGTTTTCAACTTCTGATTTTATTATTGCTGATCACTCATTATGTCGTATTGTAGTTTATCAAATAGGTATGCCACATAATCTGCCCAACTTGAACGTACTTCTGTTTTCCACTCTTATCGTAAATGCAGCCACTCCCCAGTTATCTGATATTTCTTATTTGTGATCTGTCTTATTTTTTTTTCATTTATTAGTCGTCTGTTGTAGTGACATCTTTATTTCTCTGAATTCTGTTTCTAGTTATTGTTCTTTCGTTGTTCTGAACATGTCATGTATCTCTTTGTCTATAAACGAATATTTTGGGGTATGTTGTCTGACATTTTTTCTTATATTTTATCTGTCAATTATTTTTGTTTCTTCTTGACTTTTCTTGCAAGTAAATTGTCATGTATAGTTTGAATGCTTTCCCTTAGGCTATCCCACATTTATTGTCTATTTTCTCTTCTGAATTCTCCCTTCTGTATTGTTTATGCATTCTATCATTAGATGTTCATATCTGTTCTTTACGTCTATAAGGTATTTTTTCTGTATATCTGGTTGTTTCAGTGTTGATCCAGTGATGTTACTTTCTTCTATGCTCTGTCTTTTTAAATTTTACATGATTTTCCCAACACTGGATTGTGGGCGAAGTTGATATCAGTTACTGGGTATGTTTTAATATTCGTTGCACAATTTCTAAATCTGTTGCTGATCATAATAAAATATATCTGGTTCCCCTTTCTGTCTCCAGGACTTTTCCATGTATATAATCCTCTATTTTCCATGTATATAATCCTATATTTTCAATGTATATAATCGTCTAATATCCATGTATCTATGGATATCCTCTAATTTCCATGTATATAATCCTCTATTTTCCATGTATATAATCCTCTATTTTTAATGTATATAATCCTCTATTTTCCGTGTATATAATACTCTATTTTTCATGTATATAATCCTCTATTGCTCATGTATATAATCCTCTATTTTCCATGTATATAATCCTCTATTGTTCATGTATATAATCCTCTATTTTCCATGTATACAATCCTCTATTTTCCATGTATATAATCCTCTATTTTTCATGTATATAGTCATCTATTTGTATGTTTAAAGAGTATATTGTATATGGTCATGTTATTCTCCTCACAGAAACGAATGTCTTTCTCCTTTGTCGTTTATTGTCCTTAGGCAAAATTATCCTATAATTTTCCTGTCTTCCTTTTCCTATTTTTGCATATTCATGTCTCCCATGATTATTAGAATATATGTTTATCTTACTGGCTTGAGTAGTTGTTGTAGATCTTCATAATAGTTTTCAATTTCTTCTTCTGTGTGGTCTGAAGTTGATGCTTATGTTTGTATGATGGCTAGAACAAAATATTTTGCTTATATCTTTATTATCATAATTCTATCATTGTATGTCCAGTATTCGTTGATGTATTTTTCTAATTCTTTCTTAATCAGTATTTCTTCTGTTCATGATAATCTCCTCCTGAGCAAATAAAGCTAAATTATTCTGTACGAGTGTAACCAGCATCCTTCCATGTGGCCTCTGTTACTTCTAGATAATCCACAGTTACAGCTTCTGTCTCTAATATTAAGTTTTCTAGCTTCCCTGGCCGGTCTAAACATTCCATGTGCGTATTCGAATGTTTCTTACTACTCTACAGGTGGTGTTAGTCTGTTGCTTGGGTTTGGGATGTACGTTGTAAGGCCTCAATCTTTTACACGTTGGTCAGCAAACATTCATTATTTTGCCCTGAAGTTGCATCTAATTTTGCGCAATGTTATTTCGCCGTTTGGGCCATTTGGATTCCTTCTCCTCGTGCACCGCCACAGACAATTTGCATCGGAATGGACATTCCCTGTTGTTAACTTTAGATGTCTGTTTGTGATGACATTCTATGATGTTGACTTTAGATGTCTGTTTGTGATGACATTCTACGATGTTGACTTTAGATGTCTGTTTGTGGTGACATTCTACGCTGTTAAATTAGCCGTTAGCTGGAATAGTCCAGAAGCCATTTTTGGATGCATAGAAAATAGATAGTTCGCAAGAGGGAACAAACTGCAACGATAAACATTCCTCCTATGATCAAACCGGAACTATATCACCGATCCTACAGGATGGAACTAAATTTGGAATCTCACTCTCTCCAGTAATAAGCTAATTACACAATCGAAACCTCGTAATCCAGAATACACAACTGTAAACATGGAAACATGTTCATCAAATTCAGATACCGGAATATACCTGAAACTAATTAAATACACCAATTAAAATGTGTGAATTTAAAAATAAAATTGCAAAAATATTTTTACAAATTATGTCGTTTTTTCGTACTTTATTTGCTAAAAATAAATTTTTGGTGGGTAAACTTTATTTGTTAAAAATAAATTTTTGGTGGGTAAACTTTATTTGTTAAAAATATATTTTTGGTGGGTAAACTTTATTTGCTAAAAATATATTTTTTATGGGTAAACTTTATTTGCTAAAAATTCTTTTTGATGGGTAAACTTTATTTGCTAAAAATATATTTTTGGTGTGTAAACTTTATATGCTAAAAATTCTTTTTGGTGGGTAAACTTTATTTGCTAAAACTTCTTTTTGGTGGGTAAACTTTATTTGCTAAAAATATATTTTTGGTGGGTAAACATTTTTTGATATAATATATATTTTTGGAGGGTAAAATCTTTTGATAAAATATATTTTTGGTGGGTAAACATTTTTCGCTACATAGTTAAAGAAGGGTGGGAGGGATTCTTGACAAGTTGTTGACTAGAGGAGGGTGTCAAACATTGCCAAAAATCATTGTCATGTACTTTATGCGTAGCCCTAGGGTCATAGAAGACGGTGTTCCTTAAGTTCCTTATGTCAGATTGCCTGACAAGGTGTATTCATGTAGCATAGAGCCATCATCATCATTTGATGATTGTTTGAGAACCCCGGGAATTGCGAGCGATTAACTCTTACTTCCTAAGTGTGGTAGAGTGGTTTTTCTGAGCTTTCATTCATACCCAGGAGACTTCAGCTTTCGACTTAGTGTAATGCCTATTGAAGTATTCTACTCAGAAGGGGTCTTTAATTGTATAGACGGCATGCTACATTGTTTCCATAAGAGATCCTCAATATATCGGCATGTCATCTACAAAGGTTTTCTGTTGCATGGTTGGTTTTTCTAGTGGTGCATTGGTAGGACCCAAAAACGCAACCGCGTGCGAGGGTATGTTGATTGTAACTATCAATTTTAATTAACTAAATACTAATGAACAAACTTACACATAAACACACTATTAAACAAATTAACTAACAAAACTAACCATACAAACAAACCAATTAACTAGCATAATAAATATGTAGTAATTAACTAACTAATTCTGGTTAAATACGAATTAACTAAGAAACTAACAATCAAACTAATATCAAACAAACAGAATAATACAATTACATGCAAAAAAGCTAACTAATTAACTAAAGAACAAACTAAAAACATACTGAAAAACTAAATAACTTACTAACAAACAATCAAAAACAAGTAACTAACTAGTTCGCCAGCTAACAAACAAATTTTCTCTCTAATTAATTAAGTAACCAACTAACAACGTAACTAACTTTCTTAATAACACGCAAACTAACTAACTAGCTATCGAACTTACTACATATAAACTAATAAACTAGCGAACTAACTATTTAACTAACTAATAAATTAGCTATTTAACTGACTGCCAATAAAGGTAGATGTTTGGATACAAACAAATTAAGTTATTAAGAAGACCATAGTAAAACTAAAGGTAGAATATTAATAAAAGATTGGAACTACAGCATCACCAAAAAACCAACAGTTTAAAATGGAAAATACGATAATGAAATTTTGTTAATAATTGAAACACATATAACTCACACACAAAAGTCGAGGTACCAACCATAACGCAGCTGTCACGAACACACAACAGCACACGAATAGTAAAATACGACACTTCCAATGATCAAAATTCAAAGCTAGTGATTAGCCATGTTGAGTTCCTGATAAAGGCGTTATTTTGTCGAAACGACGATGTCTGTGTTTTTTTTTCCAGTGATTAACAAGTGTTAATCGTGATTTTAATTTTAATATGGTGAAAAAGTTATAGGAAGTGCATATTTTTGGGAATATGTAAGAAATGATAATGATGATAGTTGATGGTTGTAGCAATAATAGTGATGGTGGTGATGGTGATGATGGTGATGATTATGATGATGATGGTAATGGTAATGGTGATGATGATGGTAGTGATGGTGATGATGATGGTGATGATGATGGTGATGATGGTAATGGTGATGATGATGGTAATGATAATGGTGATGATGATGGTAATGATAATGGTGATGATGATGATTTGTTTGTTTTGTTTTTCGTTCGCTCCATTGTAACCATCACGGATATCCGTGCGATTTCCGCTGGGAGCGTGATTACGTTGTGCCACCGTTATGCGCCTTGTAGGCCTAGCACATCCGATTTCGGCATGCCTTGACAATTCGGGTGGGCTACCCTTAGCCTGTGACAGCCTCTATATCTGTCTCCGGGCACGCGTAGTGGCTACTCTTCGCCCAGACGATTTATATGATGATGTGATTATTTTGGTGGTGATGATGATGGTGATAAAGATAATGATGGTGATGATGATAATAATGGTGATTATAGTATTGATCATGATGATGATGGTGGTGGTTATGATGATGGTTATGATGATGGTGGTGATGATTATTTTGATGGTAATGGCTATAATGATGATGATAGTAATGAAAAGAATGATGATGTTAACTCGACATAGCATAAATCGTCAATACTAACCTTCTGACTGGCTTTCGCTGTCCTTGGCAATACCTGCAGACCAGTATAACAGCGACTACAATAACCAAGCCACCGAGAACCCCCGCCAAGAGGACAATACTGGTCAGGAACCCGGACACTGATGCCTGCCTGTCACCTGTGTACACCTGAGAATACGATCACTTAATGTCAATGTTTTCTTCATGAAAACAGTTGCTGACGTGTCTAAAATATTACCTTATTCAAACATCTAGTTATCTTAAAATTACCTCATTAAGACAATAATTTATCACATTATTCTTCTTCTTCAGCGTTCATTCTCAAACTCCCACTGGATATCTCTTGTAGCAGGACCATGGTCCTATTAGATTTCCAGCAGGATGTAGTCCAGAGAATGGAAATGCGCTGTGCCGCCGTTTTATTTGCGACAATGGCCCAGCACATCCATCTTCGGCGGAACATTATTCAACAATGTCCCATTGACTCATTTTTCGCTCGGTAAATGTGTCATCAGTTCATTGATCATTACATATAATCAAATGTGCGTTAACTTCCTCAAGTCTTAAAACATTTCTTCCTCCATCCAAACTCTAATATTTCTTATCCAATAGTTTTACCTCCATCCAAACTCTAATATTTCTTATCCAATAGTTTTACCTCCATCCAAACTCGAATATTTCTTATCCAATAGTTTTACCTCCATTCAAACACTAATCCCTCTCATCAAACAAATTATTCCTTCATCCAAACACGAATCCTTGTCATCAAACAAATTATTCCTTCATCCAAACACTAATCCTTCTCATCAAACAGTTTCTTCTACATTGAAACACTAATCAGTTACTCATCAACCCAAACCCATTGTCATCAAACATCTATTTCTCCATCTAAACACGAGTCCCCTCGTCAGTTATTCCTTCATCTAAACACGAATCCTCATTACACAGTTGTTTCTCCATTCAAATACTAATCGTCTCATTGAACAATTATTCATCCAACCCAAACATTAATCCTTCTCGTCACACAGTATTTCTCCATTCTTGCACTAATCCTTCTCATCACACAGTATTCCTCCATTCTTGCACTAATCGCTCTCGTCACACAGTATTCCTCCATTCTTGCACTAATCCTTCTCGTCACACATTATTCCTCCATTCTTGAACTAATCCTTCTCGTCACACAGTATTCTTCCATTCTTGCACTAATCCCTCTCGTCACACAGTATTCCTCCATTCTTGCACTAATCCTTCTCGTCACACATTATTCCTCCATTCTTGAACTAATCCTTCTCGTCACACAGTATTCTTCCATTCTTGCACTAATCCCTCTCGTCACACAGTATTCCTCCATTCTTGCACTAATCCTTCTCGTCACACATTATTCCTCCATTCTTGCACTAATCCTTCTCGTCACACATTATTCCTCCATTCTTGAACTAATCCTTCTCGTCACACAGTATTCCTCCATTCGTGCAATAATCCTTCTCGTCACACACTATTCCTCCATTCTTGCACTAATCCTTCTCATCAGTCAGCTATTCTTCCATCCAAAAGCGAATCCTTCTCATCAAACAGCTGTTCCTGCATCCACACACTAATTCTCCTCATGAAACCGTTTTTCCTCCTCCCAAACACGAATCCATCTCTTCATACCGTTATTGATCCATTCCAATACTAATCCTTCCTAGCCAGCAGTTATTCACTCTCTTCTATCTTAAAATACCGATGGACTGCAGTTAAACTGGAATCCGAATAGCGAAATGTGAACACATAGTACTATAGCCTTTCACGAATTACTAAAAACAACGCAAATTGGAAATTTCTACCAACTTTTCTTCTTCAAGAATAGAACATAAAACACAGGTAGAAAACGATCAAAATACAATATCATCAGACCTGCTACAGGCCCCTCTTCAAGCTACTTCGTCTGCAGCAGGGGCCCGTAACCCAGAGTCCTTGGTGATCTACTGGTAAGTTCTCAAATTGTTAGATGACCGACCCTGCTTGAAGTAATCACGCCCACCATATATTTGTACCTCTTACAACCAAATACATATTTGCGACAATATACAAGGCAGTGGATAAGTAGGAGGAGGGGGAGGGTACCTAAAAATTATGGTCATCAACTCCTTTCTGTAGACCGTTTAAGATAATAAATAAGGTTAATTACAGTTTAAAAATATATTTCAAAATAAAGTTGGTCATCTACTAAATATATTCTTTCGATCTACCAGTAGTGTCTGCATGTGTTGCCGGCCATAGCTCTATAACATAGTAACTACAATACATTCGTACACATGCCATATACAAATCATTCAGGCAGGTACAAAATATAATTCACTCGTGCAGGTATAAATACAATTCATTCATGCAGGTACCAAATAGAATTCATTCTTGCAGGTATAAAATACAATTTATTCGTCAGGTATCAAATACAATCATTCGCGCAAATACATACATCATTCACTTGTATAATAGTAAAATGCAAATCATTCACGTAAATCAGTGTTGTACAATCTATTTGTTGGATCGGCGGGCCGGTGCAAGCTTTTTTTTTGGTTTGATATAGGACCAACATTTTCTAATGTATGTGTTGTGTGAAGCTTCAAACAATATTTTTTTTTTAAGTTAGGAGTAAATGCACATAAAACGTTTCTATCAGCACGGTGGAGACAGAAGCAAGATTTTCTACGTGTGTGAAAATACGAGATGTCACTGAATATAAAAATTCAATGTGTTACATTTTTGCGAAAGATACAAGATGTCATCAAATTTCATAAAAGAGTTTATAAATCTGTGAGGATAAGAGATATCACACAATATAACATATACAAGATTTATATGTGTCAATCTACGAGATATCTATCTATCTATCTATCTATCTATCTATCTATCTATCTATCTATCTATCTATCTATCTATATATCTATCTATCTATCTATCTATCTATCTATCTATCTATCTATCTATCTATCTATCTGTCTGTCTGTCTGTCTGTCTGTCTGTCTGTCTGTCTGTCTGTCTGTCTGTCTGTCTGTCTGTCTGTCTGTCTGTCTGTCTGTCTGTCTGCCTGCCTGCCTGCCTGCCTGCCTGCCTGCATGCCTGCCTGCCTGCCTGCCTGTCTGCCTGTCTGTCTGTCTGTATGTCTGTCTGTCTATCTACCTATTTATCTATCTATCTATCTATCTATCTATCTATCTATCTATCTATCTATCTATCTATCTATCTATCTATCTATCTATCTATCTATCTATCTATCTATCTATCTATCTATCTATCTATCTATCTATCTATCTATCTATCTATCTATCTATCTATCTATCTATCTATCTATCTATCTATCTACCTACCTATCTATCTACCTACCTATCTATCTATCTACCTGTCTGTCTGTCTTTTTGCCTGCGTGCCTGTCTGCCAGTCTGTCTTTCTATCTGTCTGTCTCTCTGCCTGCCAGTCTGCCTGCCAGTCTGCCTGCCTGCCTGCCAGTCTGTCTGTCTGTCGGTCGGTCGGTCCTGCATATCGGTATGTCTTCTTCTTCGGCTATTATTCTATCGGTATGTCTGTCTATCTATCAATCTAACAGACACAAACTGGTATTCATGTGGGAATGATAAGAGATATCACAAAATCTAACAGATACAAGCTAATATTCATGTATCAGATACTAGTTCATTTATGAGATACTAGTTAATTTATGAGATACTAGTTCATTTATGAGATACTAGTTCATTTATGAGATACTAGTTCATTTATGAGATACTAGTTCATTAATGTCATAAATGAAGCCAATATGTTACTTATGTATGAGATACTAGTTCATGTATGAGATACTAGTTCATGTATGAGATACTAGTTCATGTATTCGATACTACTTCATTCATGAGATACTAGTTCATGAAAGTCATAAATCAAGCCTATGATACTAGCTCATGCATGATATACTAGTTCATGAATGTCATAAATGAAGCATATGATACTAGTTCATGCATTTGATAAAACTATTACTCTGAGCCTTGCATGATAAAATATAAACGGTGATATCTTACCTGTTCAGTATTCGAGAAATACCTTTCGACGGTATCTGAAGAACATACAGTTTGACTATCATCGACCTCAGTACTTACATAATAATCAGAACAGTTTGGAATATAATATGGCAGATAAATCGTATCGACTAAGGAGGTTGGGGTCAGTATGTGTTCGTGTCAGAACGACTGTTAAGAACATAGACATTGCCACAAAGGTAGAACAGGTAGCACAGTGTTACAGTTGGACTAATTTGTGAGACCTGTCTCTGATTACAGGTTGTTCTCAGGTGAAATATTTGGGATTGAGCCAGTATGAAAGATAAGTATGTCTGTGAACGTTATGAGATGATGTTACTAGTTTGTATAACTGTTTGTGAGTACTATATAATGTTGTTACTAGTTTGTATAACTTTTTGTGAGTACTATATGATGTTGTTACTAGTTTGTATAACTGTTTGTGAGTACTATATGATGTTGTTACTAGCTTGTATAGCTGTTTGTGAGTAATCTATGATGTGGTTACTAGTTTTATAGCTGTGTGTAGGTACTCTCTGATGTTGTTACTAGTTTATACAGCTGTGTCTGTGCGTATACGTTGTTGTTGCTACTGGTATGTATAGCTGAGTATACGACTGTTTGTAATATATATATATATATATATATATATATATATATATATATATATATATATATATATATATATATATATATATAATATAATATAATATAAAATAATATAATAATATATTCTAAGTCTAATATTTTTACTAAATTGAATACGGCTCTGTGTCGAAGTGGTATGACAGCCAAGTTACCGAGTTCGATCCACGCCACAGGTATTTCAGCATCCGGACCGTTTAGAAAGCAATGGCAAACTATTGAACGTATTTATATTGCCTAGAAAATTACCACAGCCAAACAATGCTGGGTCGATAGCTTACTCCTGAATAGGATACGGTACCAATTTCTATTTTAGTATCTATAGCTTTGAGTACCCACTAATATTTCTACTAGTATCTATAGCTTTGAGTACCCACTAATATTTGTACTAATATCTATAGCTGTGAGTACCCGCTAATATTTGTACTAATATCTATAGCTGTGAGTACCCGCTAATATTTGTACTAATATCTATAGCTGTGAATACCCACTAATATTTGTACTAATATCTATAGCTGTGAGTACCCGCTAATATTTGTACTAATATCTATAGCTGTGAGTACCCGCTAATATTTGTACTAATATCTATAGCTGTGAGTACCCGCTAATATTTGTACTAATATCTATAGCTGTGAGTGCCCGCTAATATTTGCAATAATATCTATAGCTGTGAGTACCCGCTAATATTTGTACTAATATCTATAGCTGTGAGTACCCGCTAATATTTGTACTAATATCTATAGCTGTGAGTACCCACTAATATTTGTACTAATATCTATAGCTGTGAGTACCCGCTAATATTTGTACTAATATCTATAGCTGTGAGTACCCGCTAATATTTGTACTAATATCTATAGCTGTGAGTACCCACTAATATTTGTACTAATATCTATAGCTGTGAGTACCCGCTAATATTTGTACTAATATCTATTGCATGTAGGTCTAGTTTGAAGAAGTACTTGCTATGATTAATGTTTGCTATCAACGTTTCCTCTAAATTCTTCACTCATGCGTGTATCAGACGACGATGCGGACAGTTACAGATTCGTGTTTGTGCGTGTGCGTACGCATTATTACTCATATGGTTACATAATTTGTTACTCATATTGTTACAGTGTGTTACTCATATTGTTACAGTGTGTTACTGATATTGTTACAGAGTGTGTTACTGATATTGTTACAGAGTTTATTATTTATATTGTTGCAAAGATATTTTTACTCCTATTGTTACATAGTTTGTTACTCCTATTGTTACATAGTTTGTTACTCCTATTGTTACATAGTTTGTTACA